>PVKE010040490.1:0-14575 GCA_004027555.1 Craseonycteris thonglongyai
AGAAACAGAGACAGAGAGAGACAGAGAGAAGGGGGAGGGCCCAGAGCAGTCTCCATAGTTGACATTAGTTTTCCATATAGTTTCACTCCACAGGTGGGCGTGGGGCTGCACAGGGCAGGAACTGGGCCGGGAGCCTCCTACATAGGTCCCGGTAAGAACTGAAGTGGGGGGCACACCCCAGTTCAGCATGTGGGTCTGCCTGGGCCGGAGCCAGGATTCGATCCTCAGTTTCTGGGGCTGCAAAGCGAGTGCTTGACCTGCTGAGCCATCCCGGCTTCCCCTAAAGGTTTACTTATTATCTGTTAAATATTTGAGTAGTACATTGTTCTGGAATAGCCACAGGAGTAGTCCTTTGCATAAAAGCAGAGGAACCAGTCTGTAAGCTCTGTCTACACTGAAGGCCACAGTGCAATGCTTCATCCCCAGCAAAACCGTGTTGACAAGGGGGTCTGCATCCAATGTGGCTGTGCAGACAGACGGGCTCTTAGCCAGGCATGGGAGGAGATTCCTGATGACCAAAAGGATCCTATAAGGGGATCTCATGTGTGCGTGTTACTAAGTCTGGGTAGAGAATGAAGGGCAAGCAAAAGGACATGTGCTGAGCAGTCAGACCGGGCTCAACAGAAAACCTGAAATGAAAGCCTCGAGTGGGAGAGATCACCACATTCTCAAAATAACCAAATCCCATGAATTATCTCCGCTGTGGCCTCTGTCTTCAACGACTCGACAGGCTCCTTCTCATTATAATACAAGCTCAGATGTGTCTGATCGTTAAAAAGCAGCCAAACAATCAGAGCGACTGTTTTCACACTCCTCCTTCTCCACTGTTGGGAATGAGTCGTGTACCCTTCCTGTCTCTACGTTCTCGCTGCTCGTTCACATCTCAAGCCACTGCTTTCAGGTTCTTTCCACCACCAGGTCAGTAAACCTTTCCTGAGAAAGTCACCAGTGAGTTGTTAATCATCAGCTTTGGTGGACCTGTTCCTTCTTATCTTACTTGACCTTCCCGTGGCATCTGTGTGGACCTATTGCTCCTTCTTCTGCTGATACTTGCCTCTATGATTTCTTCATTCTACCCAGTCCCCTAGGAACCTCCCTCCGGGTTTCAGCCACTGGACGTCACTCAGACTCTAAGCTGTATAGGTAACTTGCCGCTAAGAATGTCTGAGTGAAATAGTCATGATCTCACCCCCAAATTGCTCATTCTTCATGGATTCCCTCCTCCTGGTGAGAAACCCCCAACTGAACTCCAGTGTCTCACCCTCAAACCCACCCCCACGCTGCCCATCACAGTAATCTGTCTAAACCCAAATCATGATCATGTACCTTAACTGCTTCAAGTCCTCCCATGGCTTCCAACGGACAACTTTGCCCTCCCATTTCTCTCCTTTCCCATTTCTACCCCTGTGTCCACAGAGAGGCCAGACAGCTAGGACTTTGGCAGCTGGTCAAAGGGGTTTGGATTTGACAGAAGAGGATATAGGAACCATTGACAAGTTCATGAGCGGGGCATGAAGGAATGACGGCAAGTATACAGGACAGGACTGCTATAGACTGAATGTGTGTGTCCTCCCAAAACTCATGTTAAATCTTGATGCCCAATGGATTTGGAAGTGGGGCCTTTAGGAGGTGATTAGGTCATGAGCCTGGAGCCTTCATGAATGGGATTAGTACTCTTAAAAGGAGACCCTAGAGACTCTTCTCCTCTCCCACCCCATGTGGGAAAAGACTGCTCAAAAGACTATCTATGAACGAGGAAGCCAGTCCTCACCAGACAACACAATTGCTCGCGCTTTGTTCTTGGACCACTCAGCCTCCAGAACTGTGCGAAATAAAATTCCACTGTTTATAAGTCACCCAGTCTACGGGATTTCATTATAGCAACACAAAGGGACTGCTCACAAAGGGACAACAGGCCCAAAATGTAATCACTTGTGCTAAGCCGATGTCACCAATCTGCGACCTAATACGTAACTTAAGGACAGTTACGACCCCTCCCAGGAGTGAAATCTGGAATTGACTGGTCAGTACTAGTGACGTAATCTACCTGCTAGACCCTTGCAGTTCCCCCAAAGGAAGTGACAACCTGTCCTAGTAACTTCCTTGTCCCGCCCCCTTCTGCCTATGAAGGTCTTTCACTCTCTACGGCTCCTCGGAGCCCGTCCCCCGTCCATCTGTGAGATGGGATGCTGTCCGCTCATCACCAATCATTGAAGGAAGTCAGTGACATCTCGGAACGTTTTCTCAGTCGCTGTTTGTTTTCTAACAGGGCTGAGACGTGGGCTATGACAGCTGAGGCCAGTCTCCTAACAGTGAGAAAAGAAAAAGTGAATCTGTAGGACTCGCTGAGGAAGGGTAAATAGCTACAAAGGAAAGTCGCCAGATCAAGTAGTGAGGAAATGCATTCGTAGGTAAGGGGAGGCACTATTAACAAAGCAACCAAATCCACAAGAAGTCTAGGGACTGTGAAGCCCCATTATTGGAAGGCCAGCTTCAAGGAACAAGAAGAGATATATACACACACACACCTCTATAGGGCAATTGCTGGGGGGCTCGGTCTTCCCTAAAAGGGTGAGAGGACAGACACAAGATGACGACCACAAAGTCAGTTACACTGAGGAGCTGTGCCAGCTGACCTTTTATTTTTATTTATGTTTTTTAAAGATTTATTTCTATTGTTTTTTTTTAAACATTACTTTATATATTTATTTATTATTATTATTGTTTTTGACAGAGAGAGAGAGAGGTAAAGAGTCAGAGAGAGAACTGAACTGGGGGCACTCCCCAGCCCAGCACATGGGTCAGCACGGGCCGGGGCTGGGATTCGATCCTGGGTCCCAGGCGCTGCAAAGTGAGCGCTTAACCCACTGAGCCATCCCGGCTTCCCCAATTTCTATTGTTTTTGACAGAGAGAGAGAGAGAGAGAGAAATACAGAGACAGAGAGCAGGGGGAGGGCCCAGAACAGTCTCCATAGTTGCACATCATTGGTTTTTCCACATAGTTTCATTCCACAGGTGGGTGCGGGGCTGCACAGGGCAGGAACCGGGCCGGGGTCTCACCCTGGTGAGAACCGAACTGGGGGCACTCCCCAGCTCAGCATATGGGTCCACACGGGCCGGGGCCGGGATTCGATCCCCGGTCCCTGGGGCTGCAAAGTGAGCGCTTAACCCACTGAGCCATCCGGCTTCCCCAGCTGACTTTTTAAAAGGGGACTTCAAGGATGATGGAAGAGGCAGCACTCAATTCCTTGGGCAGATGCAAAAGACACCTCCTCCCAACGGCTGCCAGGATTGCGAGGCAGGGGAAAAAGTGATTTGCTGGAGGAAATTTTTCCCATAACGACCGGCGCGTGGGCTTCAGAGTCCCGGCGATCCAGGTTCGAATCCCGACTGGGCCTTTCCCGGTGTCTTGCGGTGAAACAGCTTGGGGCCCTGGGACGGGTCCCACCGCATGGCCCAGGGCAGACCCTAACAAGGTGGCCGGCCCCACAGATCCCCTCCCCAGGGGGCCTGCAGCGCCTTTGTGCCCCTGGCGGGGGCAGCGGGAGGTGGGGGGCTGGAGGGGCGCGGGGTGGTGATCGGCTGGGGCCGGAGAACAAAAGAGCGGCGGCGGCGGGGCGGCCCCCCGGCGTATTCGCCCGCCCGCCCGGCGCGCTCCGCTTTCTGGGCGGAAAAGCGGGCCGTGCACCTAGGAATCAACCGGCGGCCGCGGCGCGTGCGCGCGTGCGTGCGTGCGTGCGCGCGTGCGTGCGTGCGTCGCGCGCGCGACCCCGGCCCTCAGATCGTGCGGCGGCCGCCGGGGGCCGCGGAGGAGGAGGCGGAGGGCGGCGGCGGCGGCGCGAGGCCCCCGGGAGGCCGAGGCCCCGGTGTGAGCAGCGCGCGGCGGAGCCGGGGGCCTCGCTGTGCTGTCCCCGCGCCTCAGCCGCTCGTCGGAAGCGGCCTCCGGGAGGAGAGCGGCCCCAGCATGGCGCGCCCGCGGCCCCGCGAGTACAAGGCGGGCGACCTGGTGTTCGCCAAGATGAAGGGCTACCCGCACTGGCCGGCCCGGGTGAGTCCCACCGGGGTCCCCGCCCCCCGGTTCTCCTCACACACACGGGCCCCGGGGAGCGCGCGGCCTACAGGGCGGCGGCCGCGGGGTCCCCGCGAGAACGTCGGGGGCGCAATGGCCGCGCCCGTGGGGTCCCCGGGAGGCCGGCGGGGGAGCCTCTCCGGGGAGAAGAGGGCGCTCCTCCATGTCTCCTATATGCTCCGCCATCCCGGGGGGTCCCCGCCATCCTGGTCCTTCCGGGGTGCGCGCCAGCGACGCCCCCGGAGCCCCGGCCTGGTGGCAGCAGGACGCCCCCTTTTCACCTCCATGTTGTTTCCGGTGGAGCCCCGGCCTCTCCCCTCTCAGCCCCACAATGGCTCTTCCCCGTGGGGCGCGCGCTTTTCTCTAGAAAGCATCCGGTCATAACAGTGTTCACGTCCCTTCTTTCTCCTTTTCTTAGTAGGCTCTTTTATTCTTTTTGAACTGAACTGGCACCGCGTTCGCGAAGCGCACCCCAGTTTAGCATGTGGGTTCACACGGGCCGGGGCCGGGATTCGATCCTCAGTCCTCAGGGCTGCAAAGCGAGCGCTTAACCCACTGAGCCATCCCGGCTTCCCTACCTCTATTATTATTATTATTATTATTATTATTGTTATTGTTATTTTACTTTTATTCTTTTGAACTGAACTGGGCGCCTCACCACATTCGGGAAGCGCACCCCAGTTCAGCATATGGGTCCGCACGGGCCGGGGCCGGGATTCTATCCTCGGTCCTCAGGGCTGCAAAGCGAGCGCTTAATCCACTGAGCCATCCCGGCTTCCCTACCTCTATTATTATTATTATTATTATTGTTATTGTTATTTTACTTTTATTCTATTGAACTGAACTGGGGGCTTCACCGCATTCGGGGAGCACACCCCAGTTCAGCATGTGGGTCCCGCCGGGGCCGGGATTCGATCCTCGGTCCTCGGGGCTGCAAAGCGAGCGCTTAACCCCCTGAGCCCTCTGGCTTCCCCCTTAGTAGGCTCTTTGAGGGAGCAGGAGACCCCAGCACTACCCTTATCCTGTGTGCTTTGTGCTTCCAGCTCCATCCCCTTTTTTTTTATTATTGTTTTTAACAGAGAGACAGAGAGACCTGAATTGGGGGAGCTCCCAGTTCAGCACATGGGTCCGCACGGGCCGGGGCCGGGATTCGATCCTGGGTCCCCTGCGCTGCAAAGTGAGCTCTTAACCCGCTGAGCCATCCCGGCTTCCCCCTCCATCCCCTTTTTAATGCCTTCGGTGCAAAGGAGGCTCCCCTGGGACACTATGGATGGGTGTCCTTGAGGAATAGAACTAGACATGGGACATGGTGGCCTAAACATGAGAGGGAGCTCTCCAGTGTTACCGTCAGCTGATGATAGCAAACCCCCAAAAAGAACAACAACATACACCCCTTCACAACCGAAAGTGACATCATGGGTGAGCAGACAGCAGTTTAGTGAAGTTGGAAGTCATGGATGGACATAATCCCTTTTTTAATTTATTTTTTATTGCAAAGTATTTAGAACGCTGGGCCAGGCATTGGGAAACCTGGGTATCTGCCAGGGGCTCCTGATTTCAATTGTCTGCTTATTTATTTCTGCCATTATAAAATGATCACCTCTAGTATCCTACCATTTATACAACCTCCAATTTCAGAGGGTAAAAACCAGTCTTGTTCAGGTTCCATTAGACTGCAAGTAACTTTTCACCACATCGGAACTCTATCGCTTGTCCTTAAATAAGACAAAAATGTCGTGGTAGAATAACTGGTTACTTTTTGTACTATAGTGCCATACTGCTTAAAGGGGCAAGCTGTGTCCCTTTAGGAAGTTTTTAAGGAATCCCTGACTATATTTGTCAAGAAACAGCTGTAGGACACATGTGCATACGTAGACAAAAGTGATTGAAAGGTTTTCAGCAGTGGGTAATTTTCTTCTAACAAGTTTCTTCCATCTTACCTTTGAAAACTATTCTCACAGTCAAAAAGAAAATAGTCTTAAAATACCATTAACAGGTTGCTTGTGTAGCCTGGCCACCTGTAGTAATTTTGAAACAAAAAGGACTGCAGAAGTTCTAGGTGTATATGTAATTGTACCTAAAATTCCTATAAGTTATATTCCCAAACCAAGTCAAAATGGACAGTAAAAGTGCAAAAATAAAATCCATTCCATTAGATACAATACAAGAAAGAAAAATCTGTGTCTGTTCACATTTAACATGAACTCAAGGAAAGGACCTATGTCTGCCTCTCTCCGTCTCTCTGTCTCTCTTTTAGTGTATTTATTAGTGAGTGGCACATTGCAATTTCCAAGGAAAAGTGAAGGTTAGAAAACAGGTATTTGAGTCCCTACTCTGTTAGTTACAGTGCTGTATGCTTTGTATATGTTCTCCTTTTATTTCAATCCCAATTCTAGGAGGCATTTCCCTATTTTACACCTAGTTATAGCTTTGTAGAATATGATGTTATAAAATACTAACTGGGAAAAAATGATTCCTGCTTGTTCACATTTCAAACACTGTCACTCATTATGAAGACCAGTCATGCGGGGATTCTATATGGCCCTCAGAAATCAAACCTAGGAGAAAAAACATGAGACAGATTTCAACCAACAAAAGTGACTTCCTTCCTGTAGAAGACATTTGGTCCTAGGCAGCCCCTTGTGTGGAATGTGATCCGAGAAGACTCAGACGTCTAGTCACCTTGGTCAGCTTGGATTTAGCCTTCAGCTGGGCTTCACGCTCTGTGACCTCAGGCATAGTCTGTAATCTTACTACGTTTCAGTTTCCTAGTCTAAAATAGGGATATTTCTCACCTCACAGATATAGCTTATGTAAAAGCACCAATTAGTGGTACTTCAGTGTTCCTTTCCATTTTCCTTTTGCATTTCTAACTTTTCCCCCGTATTACTGCACTTTTTTACAATGTTCAACGTTGGGGTAGATTTATTTTCTTCAACATTTTGACATGAAATATTTCATGCAAATAGAAAGGTGAAAAGAATAGTACAGTGAACACCTATATGTCTGCCACCTAGATTCTATAATTAACCTTTCACTCTACTTGCTCTTATCACCTGTTTGTTCATATACCTATCCCTCTATTCATACAGCAACTCATCTTATTTTAATACATTTCAAAGTAGCAGCTACCACTATAATTTACTCCTACACACTTTCGTGTGCACATCATTACCTAGAGGTCAATACTTTTGATAGATCCTTTTTTATTTTTGCTTTTGAGGTAAGATTTATGTAGACTGAAACACACCCACCTTAAATGTACCATTCATTGAGTTCTGACAAGTGTATATACTGGTTTAATAAAACCCTCCCAAGATACGGAACAGTACCAGTACCCATGACACTTCCCTCAGCCCTTTTCCTGGTTGATGACTATGCTTTCTGTTCAGATGTGTTACTTTAACATTAAATAGCAGCTAGCTATTTCAAATGAGTATACTTTACTGTGTATCACTTTAAAAATCAGAAGGTTCTCTATGCCTACAGATTAACTAGCTTTGTGTTGAAAAATACGCTAACACAAGAGTCTGAGCCCGTTTGATTGTGTTCCTTCTTGGTAAAAAGATTTGAGAATGCATCCCAAATATGTGTACATTTACTTAAAATTATATGTACTTTGTACTACTTTCTGCACTATAAAATACAAAGAAACTACATGGGATGATATATGAATACTACTTTGTTTTAAAAGTTTTATTGGCAAAATAGTCATATGCTAGATTATGTCCATCTTTTAAAAAGTATTACTTCTTTGAATATGTTTTGCCTGCTTCTGAGATCTGACCTAGATGGTCACAGATACTATCTTTTAAAGAGAATTTCTATAATAGAACTGTCACCTTGGCCATTTCCTACTGCTTGCTTCTGCTTACATCATTAGTATCGTATTTGTAGGATTCCTTTTAGCCACGTGTTCATTTGGCACGAGTTCAGTTAGAAGTACATATTCCCTAATTCTCAAGCTATCACACACAAATGGCAGTAATTAACAGTAGACCCAAAGTGAATGAATATAACCATCTGAATAAGGACACTAGTATTGATTTCTGTATTAAATATTAGTAACGTTTACTCTTTAGGTAACAGAATAAGAAACAAAAATCGAAGTTGTACCATTTTCTTCTCACAGCTCCCCAAACCATCTTATTACTCTGCTCTAAAAAATGAAAACACACACACACAAAGTCATAAAACTCTTGTGTTTCCTTCCACTGAAGAGCTTTTTTCTTTATAGAACTCTCAAATGATACAATCACTTTAGAAATCTGGCCTGATATATACTACAGTGAAATACATACCTAGTGACTTAGCAGTCTGTTCTAGGCATATACCCATGAGAAATGAGTATTTATGTTCGTTCACCCAGAGATTTGCAAGAATGATCACACACAGCAGCTTTATTCATATGAGAAGACAGAACCACCTAGACATCTGTCAACAAGAGAATAGATAGACAAATTTGTAGTGTATTCATGCAGTGGAGTAGTTCTCTGTAATAGACAGGATCCAAGTAAAGCCAGATACATTGCATTCTGTATGATTCTGTGACATTAAAAAACAGGCAAAACTGATCAACAATGGTGATCAGATTGTGTAGGTGGTGGGCGGTTGTGGCGGTGGAGGTGGTTACTGACAGGGAGGAAGTACTGGAAATGTTTTGTATCTTGATGTAGATGGTGGTTACATGGCTGTATACATATGTAAAATCTTATACTGCACATTTAAGATTTCTTAATGCCTCAATTTAAAGCACACACTATGTATGAGGTGGGGAAAGAGAAGGATCTCATACTCAAAGCTTTTTCATGTATTGAATTTCACTTTAAGCTTTCGGTGAGATTTTTTTTTTCTTTAAGGCTTCAGGCCTATTGGTAGCTGCTCCTCATATTTTTTATCTAGCTTCAACCTCTCACTTGTTAAAACAAGAATACAACATTTAACACGTACCATTCTGTGACCCTTGAAGGAAGACCTGAACTCTTTGTGAACTTTTATTGGGCACCTACTGTGTGTAAGGCACTGTCCTAGATGCAGTTTTTCATTGTTCTACCAACAGATTAAGTTTCAGCAATTTTAAATAACGTGATTATAATCAAAATGTTTGCATATCCTTTGGTAATATAAATTCTGGTTGGGAATCCTCACTTTTGGTTGTTTGTTTTTTTGCCTTTGATAAACTACTAGACTGAAACTTTATTTGTGGAGACAAGGCTACATATTTTTAGAGAATCACGTGGGACTTAAATTCTTTTAAATCTTAACATAAACTATGATGTTTATAATCTTCATTACTTTGGCCTGAGTCCAAAGAAATCCATCATTGTTTTTATTCCTCAGGTAGAGTAACACAGTCTTACACAGCCTTTTCCCCAAGGACGATATTCATGTTGCCAAGGAACTGGCAAATTGTCTCATTTTCCTCTCTATCTTGGGAGCACATAGACAGCTTAGTCTCTCAATACTGATATGCACATTTTCCATTGCTCTTCTTTCACCCAGATGACTCTATTTCTGACACATCCCTTTTGGAATGCCTTAATGACTGCCATTTCCTCATGATTTGGAAAATTCTCTGAAGTCAGGTTTCTACTATATGAGAATGGGGTTTGATGCTCTTGTAAAATGACTGATGGTTTAAAGTTGTATATATAGCTATTGCATTAGAAAAACAGTATAAACTAGTAAGTATAGTTAGCCTAATAGGGGAAGAACCCAGCTATTACTGTTTGTTGGAGAAAGTTGTCTTCGATTGTTGAAGAGTCTCCAGATGTTTGATTAGTCTAGTCTGCCTGATACAGTTATTACCGTAGTCCACTGCAAAAAGGCTTCCTGATCATTTCAAACGGTACCACAGAAACATGGTCTATTATCTGTTAGTGACAAGATATACAGAAATTGGAAGAAAGAGGTTAGATAATAGCAGTTTGATAGAGTAACTTTGTATTTGTGAATCCAATAATTTTAAAAATGAGGCTTTTATTTTGTATGTCTTTTAGTTGTATTTTTCTAATTATCTTTAATATATCTGTAAAAATGTCAATCTGAAACAAATGAGAAACTAAAAGACTGGTCCTCTGCCACACATAGCATAGACATGATGACCGTAAAGGACCTTTGAAGGTCAATAGGGGTCTTCACACCTAAAACAATTTGCTCATACGGCTTACTACTTACACTGTCTTTATTGAAAAGCAATTGGAGTGACCTTCATGTTACAAATATTCATTTCCCCTACATAAAACATTTTATTGTACAAGTAATGTTCATTGTAGAACGCCTAATAGCCCTAGACCTTGTCGTAAGCATCATGAATGTGTACCTATATATGTAGTTAAATAACTTTTGTAATATATAGTTTTACATCTTTCCCTCCCAGTTAAACACTGTTATCTTAGATGACTTTCAATGGCAGTGAATATATTTCTGTAACATTTGTAATAGCCATCTGGTAATTTATGATAAGGACCTGTTTATTATGTTGTAAATGATAGCCACTTCCTGTAATAGGACATTTAGGTTATTTCCAGTTTTTTTTCCCCTACTATAGTACTCTGAAAAAGATTTCATTTAGTTAAATCATTAATGATTTCCTTAGAGCAAGTCTCTGGAAATTATATTTCTGAGTCTCTGGTCATGTGCATGTTTTCAAGCTTTGGATTTATATATTTACCGTGCCCTCCCAAAAGTTCTGACTATTTTACCTATTAGCAGAATAACAGACTCTATTTTCCTACATATTCTTTAAAGCAGATGATTCAAATGTTTTACAGTCTGTAATTTTAATAAATGAAAGTATTGATTTAATTTCTTTGGTTACAAGCAAAGCTGAATAAATTTATACATATCATATATGAGGGTTGTCTGGAAAATATCCATCCATGTGCTATGAAAAATAGAGTCCTTTGCCCCTGAACTTTTTCTGGACAACCCTAGTACATAGTCATATATACTGTGTGTCTTGATTACAAGGATGAATATATACAGTGGTAACACCACTATGAGGTAGATACTACCATAAAAGAACCAAGATTTAGGGGAAGCTGGGAAGGTTCAGTGGTTGAGCGCTCGCTTTGCAGCCCTGGAGCCCAAGGATCGAGTCCCGGCCCCAACCCAGGGGACCCATGTGCTGAACTGGGGTGTGCCCCCAGTTCAGTTCTTTCTGGGGCCTATGCGGGAGGCTCCCTGCCCAAATCCTGCCCTGTGCACCCCCGTGCCCACCTGTGGAGTGAAACTATATGGAAAGCAAATGCTGTCAACTATGGAGACTGCTCTGGGCCCTCTCTGTCTCTCTGTCTCTCTGTCAAAAAACAATAAAAATAAATCTTAAAAAAAAAAAAAGAAGCCAAGATTTAGCTAAATTCACCTAAGATCACATACTTAATAAGTACCTTAATATCAGACTATTAAGAATGCCACAAGAAATGTGATATTTTGCATTAGGTGAAAGGGCAGAAAAAGCAGTCTATCTCTTTGAAAATCCCTTTGATACAACAGTATAAAAATAAATACAGACGTTAGTTATGCATATAGAGAAAGCAGAGACCTGTTAAAATCCATTCTGAATGAAGAACATGGTGTTGACTTAGGTGGAGGTTCCAGAACCTTTATGGTGAGAGAATACTGAACATCAAGAAGGTAGATGTGAGATTTATTGGCTCAGTAGAGCCTAGAGGCTAAATCATAAGAACTGCTACTATCCTGTTGCCAATTTACTACATTCTCAATTCCCATAACAGCTTTTTCCTTGTTATTTCACTGCCATTCATATACACAATCTCCTTTCTTCCAATTAAAATAGAAGTAGTAATTGGATTTTTCTATTCTATCTTATTCTCTTACCTCCATAAGATTTTGCTGCTGGGGGAAGCCAAGATGGCTCAGCGGGTTGAGCGCTCATCTTGCAACCCTGGGGTGCAAGAATCGAGTCCCAGCCCCAGCCCGTGCAGACCCATATGCTGAACTGGGTGTCCTTCCCATTTGGGAGGTGCCTGCCCCCACCCCGGTTCCTGCTCTTCATGGCCTCGCGCCTACCTATGTGGAGTAAAACCATGTCAAAAACTGATGACGTACAACTATGGAGACTGTTTTGGGCCCTCCCCCCTTTTCTCTGTCAAAAAAAATAAATCTTTTTTTTTTTTTTTTAAGATTTATTGATTTTGACAGAGACAGAGAGAGACAGAGAGAAGGGGGAGGGCCCAGAGCAGTCTCCATAGTTGTACGTCATCAGTTTTTGACATGGTTTTACTCCACACAGGTGGGCAGCGGCTGCGCAGAGTGGGAACTGGGCTGGGGGCCCTGAAGCATGGCAGGCATGCCCACTCGAGCCAGAGACCAAACCTGGGGCGAGAACCGAACTGGGGCCTCCTGCATAGGAAGCACACCCCAGCTCAGCATATGGATCCTCATGGACTGGGCCCGGAATTCGATCCTTGGTCTCCGGGGCTTCAAAGCAAGCGCTTAACCCGCTGAGCCATCCCAGCTTTCCCAATGAAATAAATCTTTAAAAACATTTTTTTGCTGCTCTTTGTCAGGTAAATAACCATCTACATGGTTACTGGGAGCCACGTAGAGGTAAAAATAGAGGTAAAAATACTGCAGTAATCTAATGACTAGTGAGTTCAAGCCTTCAGAATGACATCCTCTGGATTTCTAAGCAAGACATCCTGCCATATAAGGAGAGACAACTTTTCTAGTCCAGGAGTTAAAAGACAAGCAGCTCACTCCACTGCTGTCTTGATTTGTTAGATTTGAGCATCCCTTTTTTATTAAACCTCTTAAAGAGAATGATAAATCTTTTCTTTCTTTTTTTCCTAGAGGTCAAATGTTAAAATGTAGATGGAAGAAGTGTTTGCTACTAAGTACTAATAATTACCTCTCAGGAACACTGGACTCCTCATTATAAAATGCTAGCAGCCTAGTAAAGTCTCAGTGACTGCATTTGTGGTTTGGCTTTTTGTTGTTCAGCTGCTGTACATAGTGAGTTGGCTTTAGACAAGGAGTTGTGGGGACTTCCCACTGTTATCTCTTTTGCAGATTCCTGAGTACGACCGGTCACTTCTAGAGGTTCCACTAAATTGGGCTGTGTTTATCCACAGACCTACACAAAAGGGTCTGTAGATAAACTACTCTCCCACTTGATCACTGAGACCAAGCTCTGCATAGATTCTCTAACTGATTATAGAGATTCTTAGACTCCCCAGAAGTTGAGATACCCAGTTTCCAAAGTGTAGGAGAGTCAGTGGTAATAGCAACAAGATTGCCTTTGTGGGGACTGGAAAATTCTTGATAACATAGTAGTAATGTCTCAGTTTCTGTTGCAAAATATATTTAAGATATGAGTAGTTGTGATAGGTTCAGTAATGTTTAGCAAATAGAAGAGTTCCACAAAATCACATACTTTCCTCTAAGGAGGAATATCAACTTGTGGCTTGAGATCTCTTTTCCTTCTTGTCACTGAAGTAGAGCTTTCATAGTAATGGCATCTTTAATTTAGGAGGCAGTGCATAGTGAGAGGACCAATATTATATCTCAGTTCATTTTTTTAGAGTTTACAATATGTTGAGTGGATTGAAAATTCTCTCTAGACCTCTGTTTGACTTTCAAAATGAGACCAACTATTTTCAAACAAGGGATAACTGTTCTTGCCTCCTTCACTGGACTGCTCCACCAGAATTAGGTCAATAATATTGAGAAGGTATTTAGACCTTGGAAATGAGTCATTGTTGCTGATAGATTCTGATACTGTCTCGTTTAGTGGCTTTCAGACTTTCTTGAATAACCCACAGTGAGAAATAAATATTAGTCATACACACATGCCAGAAAAATCTATTCACCAAATGAAATATATTGCATTCTGATATATTTATATTTCATTTTATATAAAATCAGGTTGTAACGCACTAAATCATTTTCACTACTTGCAGTTTGAAAAGCACTGGTCTGGACTATTAGGCCGAAGAGAAATTAGTCTGTGAAGTATATCTATTTATTTATATAAAAGAGTAGTTGGACTTTGGGGATGAGTTAACAGTCCTGAGCTTTTTAATCTGGTGTAGCCACAGTCTTCTATGAAGGTCACATGAACATAAAAAATGGAAGTTATATCATGTTAGGTCATTTACCCATCCATGGCAGTATTTCCTGTGATCTCAAAAGGCTAGGTATACAGAGGTACATCTTTGTAGTCCTCTTCTAACCTTGGAACTGCAAATGTATTCACAGCTTTCTTTTTTTTAAGATAAATCTTTTTTTTTTTTTTTTTTTTTATCTTTTCACATTTATAGAGAGAAATTATCTTTTTTTTGTCTTCAGTGTATAGTTATTTCTATTTTACTTTTTGACAGATAGAGAGAGAGACAGAGACAGAGACAGTTAGAGAACCGAACTGTGGGAACTCCCCAGTTCAGCACGTGGGTCCTGCCTGGGCCGGAGCCGGGATTCGATCCTCGGTCCTCATGGCCTCAAAGCGAGCGCTCAACCCGCTGAGCCGTCCCGGCTTTTCCC
>PVKE010040491.1:0-14572 GCA_004027555.1 Craseonycteris thonglongyai
GCTCTACACCCGTCAGCCACCGTCACCCGTCAGCCGCTCTACACCCGTCAGCCACCGTCACCCGTCAGCCGCTCTACACCCGTCAGCCACCGTCACCCGTCAGCCGCTCTACACCCATCAGCCACCGTCACCCATCAGCCACTCTACACCCGTCAGCCATTGTCCATCTGTCAATCACTCTCTACCTGTCAATCACTCTCCACCTGTCAATCACTCTCCACTCGTCAGCCGCTCTCTACCTGTCAGTCACTCTCTGCCTGTCAATCACTCTCCACCAGATCACAACTTTTCTTCATATTTCTTCACAGGTGAAGTCAGCTGAGATGGATCCTGTTGGCTTGTCTCTGCATGAAGCCCCGTCAGGAGAGAGCCCCTTGCGTACCAGTCACCACTGCGCCCCCAGAGCACAGTGCCTGCGAGCCAACGAGCGAGCCCCAGCCTGTCTCTCCACACAAGTCTGAGTGTCTCGCTGTGTGAACCCCCAGAGGACGCCCGAGACCTAGAGCGCTGTGGCCCTAGGGAGCGAACCCCGCGAGTGCCGGGCCCCCACGTCTCGGCGGCTGGGTTCCCAGCGTCATGGAAACCAGCCACCAGCGGCGACGGTGCCCATCAGACGACCGCTCCCAGCGGCCGCCCACCTCCGGAGAGGACAGGGCGACGCGGCCCGTCTGGAAACGCAGGACATGTTTCATTTGGTGACAATAATTGTGTTCTGTCTTTTAACCCTCCCAGCGCTCAAGGCCGTCCTTTCCTCGGGGGATGAGAAGACCGGGGGTTAACCACTCTCTGTTTTAAAAATTCATAAAGGTGCGAGCAGACAGCCGGGCCTCCACTGGCCACACACTGGAAGAAACCCAGGGGGAAGGAAGGAAACAACACCCCACACACAGGACACTCGGCAATTAACTCCGGCTATGTCAGCAATTTTTTGAAAAATGTTCTAAACGTGGAGAAGCCTCGTCCTCACCGCGTGAGGACAAAGCCCTGGCAGTCACTCTCCCAGGCATTACAATGCGCGCATCTCACTTCTTAACCAAGCCGCTAATCACGCAAATTATTGCAACTAATTACATCTGAAGGTCTAATTAATTCTTTCAGTACCACATCATTTAGTACGCGTTCACAACACAGCACCTGTTTTGAAAATCCTTGCAGTTAATTTGTTTATAAACAAACACTATTTGCATAAAATGTTTAATGAATGGTTTAACCGTTAGTACAATACTCCAGTTTTGTGTTACTAGATCTGAGGTCATCAAAGGCCAGGATAAATTAATTTTAAACTCCACAAATTAATTTAAATAGAATGTGTGAATTTCTCATTAATAAAGAAAACATTCCCAACATGTTAATTAATATCTCTAACAGGCTAATTACTCCCAGAACAACAAGTACAACTTGCAAGCAAACCTTAAAGATTGGGGGGCAAGGGGGTGGGGACTACTTCAAAGCTGGAAAAAAAGTGCAGTTCAGGAAAACACAGCCAATTGCACTGAGGAATTCACTGCTGTGGGCCAGCAGACCAGGGCAAGCAGCGGCTGATCTTACGGCCCGAACGCAGCGTAGTCATCAAGGACAGGGCAGCGGAAAAACGCTTCGACTGCAGACTCGGCACACGCGGTTAGAAGACGCCTGTCTCCCGGTAGAAACCCGCGTCTAATGAACATGTGAGTCTCCCGAAAGGGAAGACCTCTCCTGTGGACTCCGGGCACGTTGGCTGTTCGTGGGCCCCCCAGTAGAGGCGGATTTCGTTAAGCAAATCTGCATCTTCACGCCAGAAGCGGAGGCTCAGCCCTCCTCGTCGCCCTGTGGCAAACCACGGAAAGACGCCCGGTGGAACTCAGGCCGCCCTTGCAAACGCTGTCCCTGAAATACGTTCACAGCCCTGGAGTTTGTTTCTGATTTGCAGGCATTTTCACATTTGATAAGCACCTGTTGTAAATTGATGCCCACTCAGGAAGTGTTCTCATGATCGCGAGCTGGGAATTGTAAAGCATATTTATACGCTTACCCTCGTGCGGTGCTGCCGCTTAGCGCACAGGCTGATGAAATCACAGGCTACACGGACCCGCCGGGCAAGCTGTGCTGCCGGGTTCTCGCCATGTTGCCCCCGGGAGCCGCCCGACGTTCCTCCCAGAAAGGCTTTTAGCAGCAGCGATCAGCAAGCACCCGATTCTTGTGTGAAGTCTAAGTGGCAGAACATGGGGTGTGTGTGTGTGTGTGTGTGTGTGTGTGTGTGTGCAGGGTGTGTGTGCATGTGTGTGTGCAAGGGTGTGTGCATAGTGTGTGTGTGTGCATGCATACAGGGTGTGTGTGCATGGTGTGTGTGTGTGCATGAAGGGTGTGTGTGTGTGTGCATGCATACAGGGTGTGTGTGCAAGGTGTGTGTGTGCATGTATGCAGGATGTATGTGTGCATGGTGTGTGTGTGCATGCAGGGTGTGTGTGTGTGCATGGTGTGTGTGCATGTATGCAGGGTGTGTGTGTATGGTGTGTGTGTGTGCATGAAGGGTGTGTGTGTGTGCATGGTGTGTGTGCATGCATACAGGGTGTGTGTGTATGGTGTGTGTGTGTGCATGAAGGGTGTGTGTGTGTGCATGCATACAGGGTGTGTGTGCAAGGTGTGTGTGTGCATGTATGCAGGATGTATGTGTGCATGGTGTGTGTGTGCATGCAGGGTGTGTGTGTGTGCATGGTGTGTGTGCATGTATGCAGGGTGTGTGTGTATGCAAGGTGTGTGTGTGTGCATGCAGGGTGTGTGTGTGTGCATGGTGTGTGTGTGTGTGCATGCAGGGTGTGTGTGTGTGTGCATGCAGGGTGTGTGTATATGTGCAGGGTGTGTGTGCATGCATGGTGTGTGTGTGTGCATGGTGTGTGTGTGTGCGTTCATGCAGCGTGTGGGGCAGAATGACAGACACACAAGAAGCACAAACCCAGACTTCACGACACTCCCTCGGGACCCGCCACTATATATCCAAGGAAACAACAGCAAAGAACACGGTAAGGGGGAGACTCCTCCCCACAGCACCCGGGCAGGACAGGCGCCCGCCGGGCCTCTGACAGGACGCGGGTCTCAGCCGTGACTGCCTGGGAGGCTCCCGGCCGCCTTGCCCCTCAGCCCGGTCCCGACCCTCTGGGGGTTCGTGACAGATGACCGGTGCCCAGACGCCCTGCTGAGCCCTCGCTCTGCTCTTCCACCAGATCAGTGGCAACGGTGTCACCGTCCTCAGGGACCTGCAGGGGCCTCGCACACCCGCCCTCCTAGGCGCCCCCTGAGGGACAAGCATGTTCTGGACACGGTGCCACAGGGCGATGCCATGGGACGACCGGTTTCACGAACACAGGCGCTCCCCGCGGTTGCAAACCCCTTTTTATTTGTGTCCGCGTTTCCCACCAACAGTCGGGATTCGGTGCCCGAGACGCAAGCACGAGCTTGAGGAAGGAGAGGTGGCTGTCGGCTCCGCGCTCAGGAGCACAGGCCCGGGTCCACGTCGACCCCTCTTTTGGGGAAAGACAGGTGGGGAAGCCAGGGGAGGGGTGTCGTGCCCGCGAGGAGAACGGAGGCCGCGTGCAGGCCGGCCCCCGCGGACGGACGGACGGACGAGGCTGCCGTGGGGAGGGGCCCGAGCTGAGGCTTCCCCGCCGGCCAGCAGGAGCCGTGCCGCCTGGGCAGGAACAGGAGCGAGCCGGCAGGGCACACGCGGCCCCACAGCCAGGCGCCCCGGCCACTGCTGGGCCCGGGAGG
Source organism: Craseonycteris thonglongyai (assembly GCA_004027555.1). NCBI lineage: Eukaryota > Metazoa > Chordata > Mammalia > Chiroptera > Craseonycteridae > Craseonycteris > Craseonycteris thonglongyai. The sequence goes on from PVKE010040491.1 coordinate 3,745, forward strand.
CCGGCTCAGCCCCACGCGGTCCCTGCCTCCTCTCCCACGTCCGCCGCGTTGCACACGCCAGCCGCCCCTCTCGCACGGACTCGCTCCCCGATCGGGAGCCTGGCCCTTTCTCGCCCCGTTGAAAACTCTCCGGCGTTTTGCAAATAAAGGCGATCACAATGTGAAAAATTATCGTCTAAAATGGAGTTTAATTTGCATATAAGGAACGAGAGATTTATGACCGGCAACCCCGTCCAGCGGTGCATCTGTCTAACATCAGTCGTAATTTAGATTGCTCATGACGGATCTTAAATTCTGAAGCTGGGGCAAGATGAAGTACGCCGCCGCTGCGTTATTGTCAGGAGTCTAAGACTTACCGGAGATTTATTAGTAATCTTATCACAAACACGTCTCAAGTTTTTGCTTTTAATATGTGCTGAGCCCCTCTGAGGAATTCTCCTCGCTGCAATTAGACCCCTCGACGCCTGTGTTCTGAGGCTCCGTTGATTTCCTTCCCAAAATAAAGCGACCTATCATTACACCACACGGCGCGGCTACATTTTTCCTCTGCTACTTAATAATCAATGTATTCATCATTAAAACGTGAGCCCTGAAGCGATGGTTTTTAGCATATTCTAATGACGAGCGACTTGCAAATTACAATGACCTTTCATGTACATTCTGTAAGCACCTTGTTCTAATGTGTACTGTATTTATAGTTTGCCAATACAAACTAGCCGAAGATTGGATAATTACTGTAATCTATTAGCTCGATTGCCTCCCCTGCTCATTTACAGCATGTGCCACGCAGGCCGCTCGCGGAAGCTGCCCGATCTTTCATGTCCCGCCAGCTCGGCACGTCAGGGCGATGCTGTCTCCACGCGTCTGAAGTGCGCGGCCCATCCCGGCTCAAGGAGGTTTCAAAACTGCAGACGCTTCCTCCCTATGAGCGTCGTTGTGTCCCGTGTGACCGACAGAAAGCTCCACTCAGGGCCTCGACAGTCGCTGCCGATCGTCAAGGCCACGTCCGCCGGCCACCCCTGACGCCCACCCCCAGCGGCCGCTAGGGAGATGGCCTCACCCTGGAAAGGAGGAGCCACGGGCACGTCTCTGGAACAAGAAACCGTTTTCTTGTTGCTCTAAAGCAGGGGGGTCAAACTCAATTAAAGCACAGGCCATTGGGTGCAACAGGCAAGACTCACGCGGGCCACGTCCCATGTACACACGTCGTCGGAACTGAGTCAGCGCGTTTACACGCCCACAGGCCCCCAGGAAAGGCACGGGGCCACGTGTGTCCTCGTCTTCAGTCGTTACAGGGTGAACGAGGGAATCGTGTGCACGGTATTGCCTCATCTCCCCTAAGCGCTATTTGCTTCATAACCATTTTTTCTATTTTCATTTTATTTCAGAGCAGCGTGGGCCACAAAACATTACCTCGGGGGCCGCCAGTTTGACACCCCTGCTGTGAGTCACTGTTGGGGGGAGCCCTGAACTGCTCTCGAGCTCACTGCTGTGGCCGGGGAGCCGACGAGAGCTCCGCCTGCCGGGATCGGCTGGGCCGCCTCGTGCCCCTCGGGGACGGTCTCGTTCAGGAAGTTGTGGACAGATAACGGCACAGACACTCGTAATTAAAACAACGCTAATTCTGTCTCCGTGGCCGCGCTTTGGTGTTCGAGGCCACCTATCACGGCCTTTGCGTGACACACGACGACATTTGTCAGCACGCCTGCTGCGCTCGGTCAGCGCGTTCCCGATCGCCGGGGGCACCCGGGTGCCCGGGCCACGTTTAAAGACACGGCGTTCCCGTCTCCGCTCCACGGCTGTGACGCGTAAAGCGTCTGGCGTGCTCGGCCACAACGCGCCGCATCCTTGCAGCCCGTCTTCACGGGGGAAGAGACCCGGTCGTGTCCTTCCTCAGAGAAAGACGACAGCAACCGTGGGAACAAAGACATTCTCTGCTGGTTGGAAGACAGAGAGGCGTGTGCTGTCTCTGTACCAGGATGCAGCCTCCCAGGAGGCAGGACATTGCACGCCCACTCACGACATCGCACGCCTACTCACAACGTCACACACCCACTCACGACATCGCACGCCCACTCACAACATTGCACGCCTACTCACAACATTGCACGCCCACTCACGACATCACACACCCACTCACGACATAGCACGCCTACTCACATCACACACCCACTCACGACATCGCACGCCCACTCACGACATCACACGCCTACTCACAACGTCACACACCCACTCACGACATTGCACGCCCACTCACGACATTGCACGCCCACTCACGTCACGTGCCCACTCCAAAGCCTCTGCTAGAACGTGCACATTTTCGTCCAGGGTGCTGACCCTTCCCTGTGTGTCCCCTCGTCTGACTTGCGGACACCCAGGTTCACGTCACCCTCCATGGCAGGACCTACAGTGACATTACAACTGATGGCACGTCCGATGTTTTTATACATTGGTGACTAAGAAAGATCGACTCCACGGGCCCGGATAGGAAATCAGGGCGGCAGGAATGCGGCTGACGGCCTCTGGGGCCTGTGACGGTGAGTGTCAGGGACCTTTAGCAAGTGACACAAACCAGGGAAGCGGCAGAGAAGCCTGCTTCACCTGAAACTGCACCGAACAGAGCCGCCCACACACACCGCACGCCCGAACCCCTCCTTCTGGGCGCAGAAGCCAACCCCGGGCGCCCCTTCCGCATTTCTGTCAGGTGCGTCAGAGGTGAGAGCCGCGAGAAGCCTCCTCACCCCCTTCTCCCCTCCAGCCGCGGACGCACGTGCACGCCCAGATGGCAGCTGGGACGCCAGCCTCCGCCTAATTGCTCTCTCAGGGAAGGCGCCGTGAACATGGCCCCGCACGACACGGATGTGTCAGCTCGATGCAGGGATCCCACATCGCAGCCCCGTGCCAGGAGACACCACTGGTCATTAGAAAGTACGTTTTTAGCACAGTCCTCAGAACTTGCATTCTTCAGAAGACACGTGGATTTCTGGCGGTCGCCACGGAGCTGTGGGGTAACGGACCATCCGTGATGCCTGCAAGGGCACGACCCCTGCATCTGCGCGAACCAGCTGATCAAGTTCAAGCGCTTCTGCCACTAGAGGCCGTCGGGCGTTTCCGTAAGTTAACATCAGCACGTGTCTCTTCCCGGCCGCGGGGAGCCGTCCGACCGCCGCAGAGACAGGCGAGACGATGCGGGGTCTGCGTGTTCCCACCTAAGTCTAGTCCTAAGTCCACAGAAGGACTCGGGGGAGAGGACGTCCTGACTTCTGCAAACCACAAAGGCTCCGTCTGTCCCTCACGGGGAGCAGATGCTAAGTGCTCTCCGTCTGTCCAGACATCTCCAGGATTGAGACGCCGCCTGAGGTGGCCTCGGGATAAAAGCAGGCTCGTCCCGGGCGTAGGCAGCGTCTCTCTGTGTTGCTGGCACTTTCAAAAGCCTTTCGGGCTTCCGAGTTTTGTCAGCGAGGTTATTTTTCAAGGATGTTCAGAAGCCAAGGCTGCTTCTTCTCAGGACCGTCGGGGAGGCTCTGAAGGAAAGGCGGGCGTGTGAAGGTGCTCTTCACCCTACGAGGGCCACGGCTGCAAACGCAAGGCCGTCACTCTCACCCCCGCAGGGGACCAGACGTGCCTCCCCCGATACGAACAAAGCCCGCCCTGCGGGAGACGCTTCGGAGGCTGCTGGGAGCCAGGAAGGGGTGAAGGCAGGGGAAGCGCCGTGCAAGCGGCCGGGAGGCCTGGCTCTTCACGAAGCAACAGCTCCCAAGTGCAGAGCCCGCGTGCAAGCAGACGCCCGGGAGGCACAAGGTGTTGGGAAGCTGAGGCCTGAAGGCGGCAGGTCCACCAGCACAGCCCCCCCGGGACCCCCAGGACCCCCCACCCCTGGCCCTGCCCCCCACCAACCTTCCCCGTCTGTGACCACTAGCATGCATCTACTTTTTTGCCTTAAGAGGTTCTTGTAATGTGTGTCGTCGAAACACCCGGTGTAGGGGAAGCCGGGGTGGCTCAGTGGGTTAAGCGCTCACTTTGCAGCCCCGGGGACCGAGGGTCGAATCCCGGCCCCGGCCCGTGAGGACCCATATGCTGAGCTGGGGAGTGCCCCCAGTTCGGTTCTCACTGGGGCGAGACCCCGGCCCAGTCCCTGCCCTGTGCAGCCCCGCCCACCTGTGGAATGAAACTATGTGGAAAAACCAATGATGTGCAACTATGGAGACTGTTCTGGGCCCTCCCCCTTCTCTCTGTCTCTGTATCTCTCTTTCTGTCAAAAACAATAAAAATAAATCTTAAAAAAAACACCCAGTGTAATTTTAGCTCCATAGTAATGCTAAAGAAATATTATGGTAGTAAAAAGTAAAAAAGGAAGGAAGGGAAGGAGAAAGGAAGGAAAGTTGGAAGGAAGGAAAAGAAAGAAAGGAAGGAAAGAGAGAGAAAGGAAGAAAGGAAGGAAGGAAGAAGGAAGGAGAGAAAGAGAAAGAAAGAAACAAAGAAAGATTAAAGAAAGAGAGAGAAGGAAGGAAGGAAGGAGGAAGGAAGAAAGGGAGAGAGAAAGGAAAGAAAGAAAGGAAAGAAGGAAGAAAGAAAGAAAGAAAGAAAGGAAGGAAGGAAGGAAGAAAGAAAGGAAGGAAGGAAGGAAGGAAAGAAGAAAGAGAGAAAGAAAGAAAGGAAGGAAGGAAGGAAGGAAGGAAGGAAGGAAGGAAGGAAAGAAGAAAGAGAGAAAGAAAGAAAGGAAGGAAGGAAGGAAGGAAGGAAGGAAAGAAGAAAGAGAGAAAGAAAGAAGAAAGAAAGAAAGAAAGAAAGGAAGGAAGGAAGGAAAGAAGAAAGAGAGAAAGAAAGAAGAAAGAGAGAAAGAAAGAAGAAAGAAAGAAGAAAGAAAGAAAGAAAGAAAGAAAGAAAGAAAGGAAGGAAGGAAAGAAGAAAGAGAGAAAGAAAGAAAAAGAAAGAAAGAAAGAAAAAGAAAGAAAGGAAGGAAGGAAGGAAGGAAGGAAAGAAGAAAGAGAGAAAGAAAGAAGAAAGAAAGAAAGAAAAAGAAAGAAAGAAAGGAAGGAAGGAAGGAAGGAAGGAAAGAAGAAAGAGAGGAAAGAAAGAAAAAGAAAGAAGAAAGAAAGAAGAAAGAAAAAAAGAAAAAGAAAGAAAGAAAGGAAAGAAAGGAAGGAAGGAAGGAAAGAAGAAAGAGAGGAAAGAAAGAAAAAGAAAGAAAGAAAAAGAAAGAAAAAGCAAGCAAGCGCGCGTCTGCGGCCGGAGCGCTGCTCTAGGGCGCCACCCACAGGCGCGGGGCGGCAGCGGCTCGGCGCGGCCGGGTGACAGGCAGCCCGGCGCTGACAGCGGCTGTTGATGGACGTGACGGATGTGCCTGCGCGGCACCTGCAGAAAATTGATGGCAGCGCTGTCGAAACCATTCATTAGGACCCGGGGCTTCTCGCCGATGAATGCCGGATTCATAAATTTGCTAGACATGTGTTGTAGATAATATGACAAAGCACTGTTTTCAAATGAATGTTGCTTTGACCTAATTTTATCGAAATCATGGGAAGGAGTGAAAGAGTGTTTGTGCCCAAACTCTGGAAACAGCTGCCACTGAGGCCCCCGCCCCCGCCCCTCCCCGCTCCTCTCCCTCTTTCTCTCTCTTTGTCTTTCAAATAAATTTAAGTGAAACGTATTTGGAATCTATCGGTTGGTTTGGATTCAAATCTATGTGAGGGGACAAAGCATTTATTTCCACCTGTGATGAGCAGCATCACCCGCCGCCGGATGAAGAAAAATTATTCCAAGGCGTTTCAGGCCCCCAAATTTGCTGAACTGCACACAAGCAGGACCGGGATTTGTAACATCCCCGTCGTAACGTTGTCGCACAGACACCTCGGGAGGAACCATCTTGGTACCTAGTGAGCGTGACAGGCGGTGAAGGGAGACGAAATCCTTTTAAAATAGTGACGCCTCTGGTCACAGAGGTAACACGGGGGCTGCGTCCGTACACACGACATCGGACCCCGGACCTGCTGGGGCGAACGCGTGGAAACGCGGTGGGTATCGGGTGATGCTTTTCTGCGAGTCCACACAGGAGGGTGGCGCAGACGCGGGCTGACATGCCTCCTTTTCAGCGGTGCTGCCCCGTTTCGGATGGGACGTCCGGTCGGCCCACTGAGAAGGGGTGAGAGGGCTGGGGTCCCCCGATCTGCTGAGCTGCCCCCCAACAGGAAGCGTGTGCCGACCATGCCTCCTGCGGCTGACGCGGCGCTCCAGGTCTGCACCGATCGGAAAGAGTTACAGTTTCAGGACAGGATCCAAACTTCTTGCTGGAGAAGCGGATCTCGCCTCTACAACCAGGACCCTCTGCCTAGTGCTTGGAACGCCCCCAAAACCACAAGATGAATATTTATTAGCACGAGAAGAACCTGGCGCAGGTTGGTCCCGGCGTCCCAATCTGCCAGGCTGCGTCCAGATCCCTCGCCTGGCGTTTCACAGAAACCTATTTTTATCAATTCTCATGAACGCAGGCTTTGCTACCAGTAAGGTAATTGCTGATTAGGCCTCTTGGGTGGGTTGTTTTTACTCTCTCTCCCTTTTTCTTTCCGTAAAGACTCCTTGCAAACAGCGGAGGTGCTAATGTTAACCCCGCACCTGGCGGGAGAGGAAACAGCAGGTGTGAACGCACGCTAATCGGCGCGAGTGTTGCCAGCGTCTCCTTACGGCTCCAGCAGGTGCTCCGACTTGGAAACTTGATCCAGACAAATTCCAACAAGGCCCAGGCCGCCACGTATCCCAGCTCACCGGGGAGATTCGCGGGGGCCCCTCAATGCAGACAAACCCGGGTCGCCTCCTAATGGCCACGCTCTGTCTTCTAAATGGGAAAACGTGTACATCAGATACAAGCAGAACACGCCTGTGCAACTCCCCAGCCAGGCCTGGGAAGCTGCAGCCCCAGCCACCTCTAGCCCATGGATCTGGCGCTTTCTTCAAATTCAGGGCAGCCGTTGAGAACGAATTCCTGGCTGGTCCATGTGGCCTTCACGGTGCGGGTCCCCGGGCTGCAAAACCTCTGAGGCCAAGAGTTAAGGAATCGACACGTGTCCCACCGACAGCCCCCTGGCCACAGCGGTTTGGCCCCTTGCCCTGTGCACCCCGCAGATCCCAACCCAAACCCTCTTGTTCTGTGGCCGGTGAGACAGCCCCATCCACGCCGGAGGGTCGAATGCTGAGCCAGCCTTCAGAGCGAAAGCCGGGGCTCTGACGTGCGACCTCCCAGCAGGACCAAACCCGGCCGGGCCGGGTGCTGCAGGTGACACGCGGCCCAGCAAACGCCTCCGGCGGCCCCCGCAGTGCTGCCTGACGCCCAGCCCCACGGCCGGCGCGAGGTCCCTGCCGCCCGGCTCGGCTGGGGCGCTTCACCCCCACGCAGGGAGAGCGGGACACGCGCCCAAGTTCAGCCGCACAGGTGTCCTTGCCCGCGACAGCTCTGAGCACCCGCTGCCCCCACAGGTCCAGCTCGGGTCGGCACAAGGTCCGGGAGGCGCTCGGGAAGCTGTCCCAGGGCCAGGTGGGCACTGGGGGTGGGGGGCAGAGGGGTGGGAAGAGGTGCCGCCTTAAAACTCTGACCCCGCCCCTCCCTCCTTCTCAGAACCGGTGGAGGGCGGCAGCGAGCCGGCTGGGCCCTGGGTGGGGGCCCCCATGTCCCCTCCTGCAGCCCAGGTGGCTTCTCCTTCTGCCTCCAAGCCCTGTCCCACATGGCCAGAATGGGTCAGCAACCGCCCACACCATTCACGGGAGACAGGAGCCGCTCACCAGGAATGTGACCCTGTGCCGAGACAAGAGGAACATGAATGACAAGGGCCCTGTCCTCCAGGGACCCCAGGCCCAGCAGGGGACAACGACCACAGTAAGCAGGACCTTTAAGCCACCTCCCAGCAGAGGGGGTGGCCTTGCACAGAACACGTACACTCTTGTAGCTCCTCACCTATGCCAGGCAAGTAGTCATCAGAGACCCCACCTGGGCATGTGCACACAGGCACACACGTGCACACACATGTGTCCCTGTGTGTGCATATGTGCACAGTCACACATGTGTGCATGCACATGCACGCAGCTACGTGTGTGTGTCCACACATGCATGCACATAACTACATGTACATGTGTCCCTGTGTGTGTGCGTGCACATGCACGCCACTACTTGTGTGTCCATGCATGTGCACATAGGCACATAGTTATATGTGCATTGTGTGTGTGCATGCACATAACTGCATATACATGTGCATGCTGCACATGTGTGTGCTTCTATGTGCGCACTCGCATGCATGCACACCACTACATGCACATGTGTGTGCACATGCTCACACGTGCATACAAACACACATGCATGCATATGTGGCCACCACTGGGAAGAAAAGGAAGAACAAGTCTTTGGGAACATAGCGCTGTGAGACCTCCGCAAGTGCCAGTGTCAGCGTCAGCAGCGTCTCTGAAGGCTGGTGGTCACCCTCCCACTGAGGCAGCTGTGAGTCCAGCCGCCCCCCCCCCGTCACCTCCGTCGCCCACTGCAGGGTGGCTGCACACCAGCCCCCACGCCCACCCCCGGGGGCTTCCGGAAGGCTGGGAAGATGGTGTTCTCACAAGCCTGGCTGTGTCTGGGCTGAAAGAACATGGTCCCTGGGGGGATGGTGAAAGAGGCCACCTCTGAGACATGTGGCCAACACTCCTTAGCCCGGTTGTCACTTGTAACAAACCCCGGCGGGCCTCACGGGGAGGGAGGCCGGCAGCTCGAGGCAGTGGCACAATGGTCCCCAAACAGGCACCGACGTCCTGTGAACACGCACAGCAGTGGCAACAGACAGGGGACGGGGGACAGAGGACATGGGCCCGGGGACAGGGGACAGGGGACAGGGGCTGGGGGACAGGAGATGGGGGATGGGGGCTGGGTGACAGGGGAGGGAAGACAGGGGACAGGGGACGGGGACAGGGGCCGGGGGACAGAGGACATGGGCCGGGGGACAGGGGCCGGGGGCCGGGGGCTGGGGGACGGGGGACAGGGGACATGGGCCGGGGGACAGGGGACATGGGCCGGGGGCCAGGGGCCGGGGACGGGGCTGCACCACCTGGACCCGCAGGCCATCAGCCCTGACTGACTGTTCTGCGGGGACGTGAGGAACCTACAAGCCCAGCACATCCAAACACTCAGATGACACCAGAAATCCAGACGACTATGCGGCACCTCCCACCCGAAACGCGAGCCAGGAAGTCCTATTCCTTCTCAATGATCTGAGAACGGGGCAGCACAGCAGCTGTCCGGGAAGCATCAGCACCCGTCCTCGTCCGCTTGGCCCCGGCTGCACCTTTTCCGACAGCACAGCTCACAGGAGCCTGTTCTTTCCTGACCTTCCTCAGCTGTCCCCACGCGAAGCAGGGGGGACTCAAAGGCTGAGGGGCAGGTCCCTGCGGTCTCAAGGGGCCAGCTGGGGAGGCTGGGGGACATTCGGGCCACGCTTGCCCTCGGGCTGGGGGCGCCCCAGCCTCGGGGGGCGGCCGTGGGGGGGTGGCTGCAGGCTCAGCACCACGCAGCCTCGGGGAGCCAGGTCGGCGGGGGCTCCGTGCCCCGTCTCTGCTCCCACCGCCCGGTGGGAAAAGGCGGAGCCGCGGTTGGTGGAGGGGTCACCTTACCACCTCAGGGGAGCCCATGAACCCGCGGCTGAGACTCCAGCTTCTGTCAACCTTCGCTTCCACCGGATGGTCCTTTGAATCAATCCTAAATTACTCTATGTAACAGTGATAAGCTATTTGTGAACACGCGTGCACACAAACACGCCAAGCTATTTATGAACACACGTGCACACAAACACGCCCGGTCTGCACTCGCCTATGCGCGTTTATTTTCCGGATTAAGTGTGTACTGTGTGTGTCTTCTCTCTCCTCGCTCAAGTCTGGAGCTGGAACCCGATGCAAAGTGGAAAGATCACATTTCTGCAGACGGGTCTTTCTGCACAGAAATGCGATCGCCGGGGCTCGCTGGGCATCGATTTGCTCTCTGGTTCCGCGAGTCCCTGCCCTCTGACTCCAGTGAGGACGGCCGGGGGACCCAGGCCTCCCTGCTCGGGGCTGACACCACAGCACCCACCGATTCTTCACAAAAGGGGGACACGGAACACAGTCTTTCCCTATTCTCCGTGTGTAACTCTGTGCACACATCCATGAGTGTTTGCATAGCATGTATTTAAAAATCCTGCTTAAGAATGCAGAGGTTCGCACAGTGTCATTAAAACAAATGAGAACAACCCTGTGGTCATCTAGGTGAAAGCACTTGGCTGGGTTTTTTCAAATTGCTATTGCTGTATATAAATGGAACATATAGCAATAACCGCAGCGAGATACGGTGCCCTTGTGTGTGGATAATTAAAATGGGAACATCTCTGGACTAAATTAAAATGTGTAAAAACCAAATCCTTATAGCATCCATGAAATTACAGACGCTACCAGTGAATCACGAGCCCAGGGACAAAGCCTGCCTCTCGGTACTGCCCCGGTCACAGTGTTACCTGGGCCTCCGTCACCAAAGTCCCTGCTCCCTCCTCCTGCCCTCCTTGCATCTGCTCCCCTGCTGACCGCAAACAGCCCACAATCACCTGAGAGCAGCCAACACGGCCGGTGCTTCTGACGACACGCTTACCACGGATGATGAACCGACACTGAGCAGGACAGCTGGAGAGGCATCATGTCTTTGTGCAGAAAGACAAGTGCATGTTCTCCAGCACCAGGAACTCCAACCCCACCAGCCACAAGCTCTGAACGGGGAGGACAGCACCTGAGACCTGCCCGAGACCAGCGCCCCCTGCCCCGCACCCTGCACCCC
>PVKE010040492.1:0-14573 GCA_004027555.1 Craseonycteris thonglongyai
GGTGGGAGGGGGGAGTGGGCACCAGATATATGGGGTTGGAGGGGGACCTGATTCTGGGAGCTGGGCATATAATGCGATGCATGGGTGATGTGATGTGGAGTTGTACATTGGGAAACTGTCTGATTGTTACCAACCAATGTCACCCCATTAAATTTAACAATAAAATATAATAATATTAAAAAAAAAAAAAGAGAATAATAGCACCAAGTACTAATCAATACCTGTTTTTTTCCTTCAGGATTTCCTTTTTTCACTGCTGGAGAAAAACTTCAATTCATAATGCTCTATAAAACTATTTTTGTTAGAATATTGGAGTTTTTGAAGCAGGCTTATAGGGATAAAGCTAAGTAAAGGACTTGGTGCTGTTTAACTAAATGAAGTCAAGGTCCTTATATATAAGAGTTAAATAACAGAATGAAGTTAGAGAGGCCACAGAGCCTGTGTGTACATTACAAGTTTAGGTGAGTGAACTTGATTTCCAGCAATAAGCATGCTATCAAATTCAGTTTCCTTTCACAAACTTGTAGTGAGTAAATGAGATTTCCTATTCCAAGCAAGCATGTCTCTGAGATTAAGGATATATCCCATAGAAAATAACAATAAAGCCTAATGTCAGTATTTCTCCAAGGAAATTCTTGCAAACTAGTCAGAGAACAGTTTAATGATAAGATACAGAATAAATATAAACATAGGGGAAAAAAACACACAAAAAACCTTCACCCCAACCTTGCTGTTTATACTCTTAGTGTGCTGAAAGTAAACATATTATATTTTCCAGCTATTATATATTACGATGTTCTGGCTAACTTGGGGCTTTGTATTCACCACGTTCAGTGCCAATGTTCTTCAAAGCTCTTTATTAAACTGATCACTGATGCTTGTAATCCTCTGGCTTTGGTCACAATCGCAGCCAAAGTTGAATCCAATACATTTCAGAGAAGGTCTAACTTTCTATTTCCATTACTCCTTAGTGTCACACCCAGGCTTTCAGTTGGGTGCTTATTGCCTTGGGGAATAAATGAAGGTGCCTAAAGAGGAAAACATAGCAATTTTCTCTGATTTGTTCAAAAGTCCACTCCTCCAAGGCAAACTGAAAGGATGCTTGTACAGAAGCAATATAACAGGTTTGTGACAATGCTTGATAATGTAAGTGCAAGGCCTGCTGGCCCAGAGATCAGAAAAGATTCCTGATAGCAGAGGAAGGGGCAATGAAGAGTCTATGCTGGGGGCCTTGTGGGGGAGGGAGGCTGCAATCACAAACAGTGAAATGGAAGACACCCATTCCTCATTCCTGGGTAGAGCATGGGGAGTGATCAAATCCCAGGGTTGAAAGAGCTACCTACCACTTGTATCCACATACAAGTAGATTGGCCCCAGGCAACCACATAGTTTTCCCTGCCCAATGTGGGGATGGAGCAGCAGACCAATCTTCTTGTGCCCAGGAGATGCAGGGAAATTAGTAAAGACCTAAAGCCTTGCAGTGAGGTATAAGGGATAACATAGTAGCAAGGACCAGGCAGGACTGAGGACATTTCAGTGATTCCAGCAGGGAAGAGATGACTCAGGTCGGATGGACAACCTCCCTACCATACCCTTCTCCCTCCCTCCTTGCCATCACAACTTAGTGCAACCTCTGGGAAATAGGCAGAAAATACTCTGTATTGTCTAAAACTAAGATTTTGCCATCTAATGGAATGGGAGATTGAAATAAAAATTGGATTATAGAACAATAAAGTTCCATTTCTTGCACACCTAACTTTATAGGCAATATTTTCACCACCTACGTTTTTATAAAGAGTTTGGTAGTTCAGCTTAATTGGGATTAATTGGGTATGTTCTGGGCAGGAACTTGTTTGGGTAAACAGATTTTCTGTCTTTTATTGGGCGGTTTTGTTTTGTTTGTTTGGTTTGAGGAAATCAAGGGAAAGAGAAGCGGATCTCTTTAAATTAGAGTGCGAGATGGAAGTTGCTATTTTGAAATCACTAGTTTGAATCCTAGATTGGCAAAGGCCTTTTTCTCAATATGCTAATAAAGTTTGATAAAATTAGAATCATAAGGATTAAAATTCTTTGGTATCAATTTTAACCTTGCCAGTCTGTGGCCCAACTTTTGTAAAAGTTTGCAAAGTTGAATATAATCAGTGATTTTTCAACCGTAGATGTATGTCAAAGTCATCTGCAGAACAGTTTATAAATAGATATACCCAGAACTTATCCCGGACCTGCCAAATCAGAATCTCTCCTGGTGGGACTTTGTTCTTAACTGAGCATTTGCTAGACAATCACTTTTTAAAATATCACAAGGTTCTAGAAAACTACTGTTGATGGAAGTCATAGAAACCTCTTTTAGTGCTATAAGGCCACAAAAGCATTATCAAAAGCCATGGAGATGTTCATTTCTGCATTAATTTAAAAATATTTATTAAACAGCAATGATTTGTTAGGCCCTCTCAGAGTTACTAAATACAGATAAGTAGACTTTTAAGATTTGCATGTGGAGATGCCGGGATGCCTCAACAGGTTGAGTACTTGCCTTGTAACCGCGAGATCCAAGGATAAAATCCTGGCCCCCGTCCATGCAAACCCATATGCTGAGCTGTGGTGTAACTGAATCACTGGGCCCTGCCGCAAAGGTTCTTGCCTCCTGTGCGGGCGGCTCCCAGTTCAGTTCCCTCCCTGCGTGGCCCCACATCCACCTGTGTGGAATGAAACTATGTCACAACTAATGATGTACAACTATGGAGACTGCTCTGGACCCTCTCCCCTCCTCTCTCTCTTACTGTCTCTCTCTCTCTCTCTCCTTTCCTCCTGCTCTCAAATACTTAAAAAATAAATAAATAAATCTTAAAAGGAAAAAGACTTGCATGCAGTATGACATGTTGTTTCAGCTTCAACACCTCAATGCGAGACGTCACTTAACCCAAAGATGGACTATAGTCTAGTTTGGGCCGGGACTTTCATGAGAAGCCCAGAGCCCAACATACTTCCTGAATCTGCCACTCACGTCATCCACTCCCTGCTCAGCTACGGGATGGAAATTTAATAGGGCAATACTGCTCTCGCCTTTATGTAGCAGTGAGTCCTCTCTCCCACCAATCCGTTCACCTGACTCTGAGCAGCACACCTGGGAGTGGGTCACGCTCACACTGCTGATAGCCACGAGGGACTTCAGCAGGTGCCAGGCAGCCTTCTCTGACAATTCCAGACAAGTAAAGTCTCCAAAGTGCTACTTTGATCATGTCACTACTCCAAAGCCTTCAGTGAGCCCCACCGCCCCCGATGGCCCTCACAGCCCTGAGAATCTGATCCACCTCTTCTAGGCTATTCTTCTCCTACTGCCCTATCTACAGGGACTCTCCTCTAGCCAAACCGTCTTTTTATTGTTCAGATATTTGCCAGCCTCTACACCTTTGTTCTGCCTCTGCCATTTACCTAGAATCTCCTTCATTTGATTGGGGGCTGTTGATAAACTAGCCAGCCTTTTAAAGCTACCTCAGACGCTCCCACCCCCATGAAGACTTTCTGTATGAGCCTGCTAGGGCTGCAACAAGGAAGAGCTACAGGCAGGGTGGCTTCAACAACAGATACTTAGTTACAGTTCTGGAGGTTAAAAGTTCGAAAGCTGGATGTCAGCAGAGTGGGTTCCTTCTAAGGACTATGAGGACAGAATCGGTGCCAGCCTCTCTCTGTAGCTTACCAACGTTCGTTTTCTTCCTGTCTTTACATTGTCCATCCTCTGTCAGGGTTTAGGTCCAAATTTCCTCTTCTTATTAGACCAATCGTACTGGGTTAGGGCCTACCCGGATGACCTCATTTTATTTATTTATTTTTTAATAATTTTTTGTATTTTCCAATTACAATTGACCTATAATTATATTAATTTGACATGTACAATGTAGTGACTAGACATTTATATAACTTACAAAGTGGTCTTCACCCTGTTAAGCGTAGTAGCCATCTGACATCATACATAGTTGTTATAATGTTGACTGTATTCCCTGTGCTGTATTTACACCCTTGTGGCCATTCATATAACTTCCAGTTCGTACTTATTTGTCCACTCACCTTCATCCTCATTTTAATTTAATTGCCTCTTAGTGCATCCTATCTCCCGAGATGGTGACATTCTGAGGTACTAGGGGTTAGGACTTTGAGCATGTGAACTTATGCCCTCTGGATGCTCATTGCAACCAGGAGTGATCTCCTCTGTGCTGATTGTCTCTACTGCACATGACACTTAGTGGACACTGGACTTCTATCTTTGTTTCCCACCAGGGGACTGTCACACTGTAGTGTACGTGGTAAGAATTTATTAGAGTAGAAGCTGCTTCACAGATGCCCACTCACAAATCTGTGCAGGAGTGGTGACTCACGCCCTCTGCAAGCCCCCTTCTCCTTGCCCCTGACACTGAGGCCAACAGAGAACACAACCCTCTCTACAGCACTTTAGCCTCTACTCTGTCTACTTGAGTTGTCAGCCTACCAAGAATCAGTTGTTTTTTTTAACCTAAAACTGTGTACACACTGTTGGACTTAATATATGTACATAATTGAATTATTCTGGAGGATCGATGAAATATGAATGCAAAGGGAAGGAACTGTTTCTAGGAGAACAAAGATGGCTACTTTGGAAAGGCTTGCCAAAATGGAGCTCCTAAAAGTACCATTAAATTATGTGTGAGCAAGACAACTATAAAAGTCAGGGGAAAAAAGAACGATTCCAATCTGGAGGCTTTTGCTTTCAGCTTACCCTATGTGTGTTTTTAAGTCCTTGGTCTACTCTAATAAAGCCATACCTTTAAAGAAACCAAAAACTGAGAACTGTCTTATAAATGTGGTTTGTGAAAAACCATTCCCATATCAGACCTAGATTCGAAAAGAAGACTTTGCCCTCTTCTATCAAATGATTCCTGAATAAATACACAATTTTATATTTTAAATGAAAAGAAAAAGTTTATAGTATGGATGTATGTTTTTAAATGACTCTTCATTTTAGGTAAGTTTTCCAATCACCTCCCCAGCTCCCCACCCCTCTGGTGTAAGCTCAGAGGAGCTGTCCTGAATAAGCCGCCATGTCAATGAAGGATTGCACTGAGGTGTGATTCTCATACATAAAGAAGGCATGAGAGCGGCCTGCAGGATTGGCTAAGCTCCAGGCAGCAGCTGGCAGACTTGAGGTTTTAGGAACAACGATGATTCTTTCCAAACAAAGAGCTCAGGACAGTTGCCTCAGAGGCAACGTCCTAAACAGAAACACACTGTCTGGAGAGTGGCTGCAGTGATCATCACAGTCCCATCACCCCATGGCCTGGGGAGCATCTGCACTGGGAGGGACCCTGTCCTGGCCACACCCACACCCACAGTTCAGTCTGCCCCACAGGTCTGCTCCGGGATTCATGGAGAGCCTGCTCACACCAGGCAATTCTGCTTTGAAAGCAGTCTTCCAGAATCAGTTCAGTCCGTGCTTTATCACTATATCACACAGTCCCCCTAGGAAATGAGACATTTTACAATGACCCACAACGGAAGGGGACTGATCCCCATTCCACCTCTGTCTGCTTTGAGAGACCAAGTGCCACTCAGAACACACCTGAGTGTTTTGTGTTATCCTGCACGTTGAAGAAATAAGAACCACTGCTAACTACTGAGTGAAGTTAGAAACAGGGACAGGAATTCCTACAGATTTTCAGATTAACTGTAATAAAACACAGCCAATTGCAGAAAAGCTTGATGGGAAACACATTCTTTACGGCAGGGCTGGGCAAGACGTTGATCACAGTCCACCGGTGGACCGCCAAGCCATTTTGGAGTGACCGCCTGAACAGAAAATGAATAGCTAGTGGACAGGGATTTTGGAGAAGTCGCCCTGGCCCTGAAGACATCTGCCCAGGCCTGCTATATTGTATGACCAATGGACATGATGGAGCAGAACGTTACAGAATGGACATGCTGCAGGACGGGAAAAGCGTGAAGTCACCCCTGCACGCAAAGAGCCTCAACGAAACAGCTCCTCGCCACACCAAGGACAGAGGCTGCAGCTCCACATTAGAAGCCCCCTTATTTCGCCAGCTGGGGCTCTTGTCCCAGCACCAGGGCCAGCATGGTGTCCCCTGCAGAACAGCGTGAACGGGGCACAGCCCTGGTATATGTCGCGTATGGAAAAAGTTCAAAGGATTATGAATTCTGATATGACTTACAGAATTACACTGTAAGTCATCAGCTATGTCCCCCTCATAGTGAGCCTGAGATACGGGAAATTAATCCGCCTCCCACAGCTCCCTCACCCCATCACCTATCCATCAGCCTATTTCCTTTCATTCTTTTCCAAGTTCTCTCTCACTCTCGATTCCCCTCCCTGATCTGTGCCGTCTTTAGCCCTCCTTCCCCGGGCGTGCTTGCCTTCCTGTCTGTCCTACAGCCTAAGAAATAAGCACAAACTAACAAATTAAAAAAGAAAAAAATCCTGAGTTGGAGGTAGAGTGTAGACAAAGAATTCTAAAGTGGGAAAGGCTATTAATGATGAAATTCAAGCCCTTCCATTATCGACCAGCAAACTGAAATGCACAGTGACGGCAGCTGGCGGTGGCAGAAGTCTCTGACTCCAGTGGCTCATGGGCACAGCTCTCCCGCCAGAACAGGTGGGACCTGCTGAAGCAAAGACCACGCTGCCTCCTGGAATTCACAGAGGGCCTCCCCTCCAAAGACCAGCAGGGCTGAGCTGACATGGGGGAAACTGCTCGTCAACCGGAGAGCGTTTTAAACATTTCAGTATTTTAAAAACTCTGTTGTTCATCAGTAGACTGCCATCACATTTCTATCTCCCAAATCTAAAGTGACAGTGAGCACATAGAGGGCTTGTGAGGGGGCTGCACTGAATAAGGTCTCTGGTATGTAGTCTCACTGGAAGGAATTGCATGAACACCCCCGTCAGATGCACACTTCAGTTCTCACACTGAAAATGGCCCTCACTCTCTGGAGAGCGATAACCAAAGGAAAGAGGGTACCACTGGCCAGGATGAGGTGTGCCTCTTGTCAGCACCCTGAATCACGTGTGATTCTTCTTTCAGAAATGCACATTGTTCTTAAACAAGAGGAAAATTCATCTTTTGAACATTTTGAACATTTTCTCTCTTCTATGTATTTATATTTGGCCAAGTTACTTCCTAACCTTTTCTGCTGCAGTTCTTATCTAAGAACTATTGTACCTTTGGCTCAGAAATTTCTAGAATTAAGTTCATGGCTGAAATGTTGTCTAAACTAAGAATTCTACAGTATGGTTTGAGTAATGAAAAATATAGCCGAGAGCTTCTCTATCATCTTCATTTGCTAAGGACCCCACCAATGGATACTGTATTTATTGCTCTTATTTCTTTTAAATAAAGGAGAAGTTTTGCTATGAAGACATGGAGTGAAATTGTACTAACTTCTCCTCTCACCTAGCATCAAATAGACAACGAGGGGTCTATGCCGCTAGCATCCCATGTTAGTTCAGATCACGATGATTTGTTGAGAGGAAGCAGTAGAGCGACAATCCCAGTCATTCTTTCAAGCTGACCAAAGTCACCTTAGTACCTTCAGGGCCTGCCGTCACGCTGTCATCCCTGAGCAGAAACATCCTGCTTTCCCTGGGACATAGCATGGGCGACAGAGATCCCGCCCAATGCCAGGGGACCTGCCACAGGACGAGGACAAGGGAGACACTCCAGGTGAAGATCGGACACAAAGATGAGGGAGGCATGCAGGAAACACCCTTCATTTCAGCCGCTGAATCAGAAATCAAAGCAGGAATCGGGGTGGGGGTGGGGTGGGGTGGCGTGTGCTGGGGGGAATGAATCCAAATCTCATTTCCTCTCAATTTAAAAGAATTTTTAAAAAAGTTTTCTAAAAACAGAAACTGCCATCCAGGGTATAGGAGTCAGGTTAGCTGTGGTCTGTGACTGGTCTGACAAAGGCTAACTCTTACCCAGATGTCTAATAAAAATACTTAGCAAGTATCATTTCCATAAGGCTTTGTCTACTCCAAACACAAGCCAATTGTTTGGGTCCAATTTATGAAGCAAGGTCTTACCAAGGTTATAGGGTGAGGAGGCCTGATGACAACTAAATTGCCTTAAATGGAGCTCAAAATACCACCTTAAACATTCTCCTCTCCCAAGAAATGCTTAATCATAAATCAAGGGGCTCAAAACGTATTAAAAATGACAAATAGAGCAAGCACTTTACATCTCATTTTTTTTTCTTTTAATTTACCAATGCATCAAAGATTTCTGAGGGATATTATTCCACACAAAAAAGATAAAGTGCACCAGGAATGCAAGATTCCAGGGATAAAAGAGGAGATTAAAAATCAAATGGTGGACCAGACTTAATGCTGAAAATTATTCTGAAAATAGACATACTCATTTGAAGACGAGGAGATGAGGACTGTCTGTTCTGAACTTGTAAGGAATGGTGAATCTCACAATAATTGGACACATGTTTTTCATCTTAGAAGAACTTATGAATCCATTTTAATGCATTAAAGTTCAGGGGTACTATTTGTCCACAAGTAAGCCCCTCTTCTTTCCCAACCATGCATACTTTAATGGGGACTTAATTCAATGGGGAACGAAACCTTCCAAAACTCATGAATGTTTCCTGAATTGCTATTAGGCTAGCTTTAGAAGGAGTTGTAAAGCACGTGCTAAATGAAACTTTCTGTGCAAGAACCTGTAATATTCTAATACTTTTGAATAACAAGTTATTTTTCATGTGTCCCTTTCTCTGTACATAAAAATCCATTCTCATCAATAAGAACTATTAAGTGCCTAATACAGAATGCAAGTTTGTCTTGATCTGGAATAGGTTAGAAACTAAATCGGGCAGAAAAGTCCAGCTGGACAAATTATAACAACCTCCTCAAAAGGTACAGGTTCCAAACATTTAGAAGGCTCAGCGTGGAAGGAAAAACAGCAAACTCCGGAAATAACTCAGTTCTTCTCCCTTCCTGTTGTTAGAAATGCCTAGAAAATTTAACCAATTCTAAAGACAGAGAACCTGGTTTTTACTTCACAGCCTTTTTCAGTCTACTTGGAAACATCTGTTTTTAATTGCATTTCGATTTGAAAACTAATTTCGGGTGAGACTGGGTTCAGGCTCCAATCAAGCTGGAACTGAGAGATTATTGCTTATCCACACATCCCCAAATTCAGGGAGGCTGGGGGCCAAGGGTACCACACTTTCTGAACGAATGCACGAGGCACATCTATCTAGAAATGAAAAGGGAATGTCCTAATTCTCTCAGGGAGACTTCTTTAAGGCCATGATTTGGGTTTTAGGTTACAGCTTTTAGACTCAGGATTTCATTTTGAGAAAGGTCAGTTGGAGGACAGCACCCTCCCGCGAATTCCAATATATGGAGCAGGAGATTAAGCGTTCATATGATCAAATCAAAATAAAAACCAGTGTTGCGGGTTGGGTTGTTCATTGAGGAGATCATAAATCCACCCCACTCCCTCAATTTGAAAGAAATTGAAACAAATATGTTGTCGTCCAACCACAATTTCCCTGCTACGGTCTTAAAATGGTGAGTTCTTCTCTGCCCTCCATTTCCCTAGAAGGGCGAAGAAAGGAGAATGACTCAAGAATTCCTCTTTACACGGGTTCTGGGACTGCTTTTTCCCTCTCTGGGGTCCGTTCAGGAGTCTGTCCCAAACTCGTCACTCATTCACAGTATATTCCTGGGCTCTCTGCCTCAAAGTATCCAATGTTAAATGAGGCTCTTCTTTTTCTGCTTCACAAAAACATTTGGGGAGTACTCGTTAGTGATTTATCACAGAGTATTAAAAACCATAGAGAGCCGCTAAAGTGCAGAGGCTATTTCGATTTGCTTTAATAGCTGAGTCCAAAAAATAAAAGTAAACTTCATGCCAAGAATTCTTAAGTGATTATGTTTGATACTCTGTTTGACAATTCAGAACGTGAACCTTGGGTCTCTCACAATTCCACACGACAACTTGTGCCAGTTTTATCCAGCTGGTCAACAACAGCATGCCTATGTTTTTTGAAACTCAAAGTACCAGCGAGCAAAGGAACACAGAAACAATATTTTAGTTTGGCTACATAGTTATTATAAATGTTAATAAACTAAGATACTTAGAACAAAGAGTGCTTTCAGATTTGTTCCCTCCAGTCAGAATATAGGTTTAAAAACTATTGTTAATTGTCATTAAATTCATTAGCCAATTATTCCAGATATTTAATATACCATAAATTATTAATTCATAAGATTCACTTTATTGATGAAAAGTAGAGCACCAGTTACCATTTATTAATGCTAAATGCTCTCTATAGAGATTCTTGGAGGTGACATGGCTCCTTCCCTTAATACCTGACATTATAATATAACTAGAATTTAATATCTAAAACACTTAGTATTGGTTCAAATGTTTTCTATCTGATAAAACAAAGATAACCAAGGACCCTACATTTATTTGAAATCTAACCCTTGCTAAACTGCTAACAACCTAGGAGACCTTGGAAAAGAGCATTTTCCTTATAAATGAAGACCTCAAATATAATAAGTACCCCTATGAGTATGAGTTGCATACAATATTTTATCGTGTGCTTTTCTCCACTATTATATATTGTAACAATTGATTCATTAAAAACTCTTTATCAACATTTTTTTAATTGCTTCAGAATATTTCCCTGCATTGGGGGTTTAGGTTGTTTCCCAAATTACAGAAAACACTGTGACAAATTTCTGAGTACATAAATGTTTTGGGGTTTTTTTCCCATTTTTCTGCTGACTTCTTTAGAATAGATATCTAGATGTGGACTCCATACTTTTAAAGCTCTTGACACAAACTGCTAAAATGTCTTGCAGAAAAGCTGTAGCAATTTACATGTCTACTCAACAGCATATGTGTGCGAACAAGCCCTGCCTTATTAATTAGATGCTTATAATTTCTGTATATGTGTATTTGCTGGTTTGATAGAATACAAATGTCAATTATTTCATTTTATATTCATTCAACTCCTAGAACAGTTAAATTATTTTTCATGTATGTGCTAATTAGTATACCTAGTTCTTTATTTATCTGTTTTGGAGTCCTGTGTAAATGTTTCTATTTGTTTCTTTCTTCTCAGTTTTTGGAAATTCTTATTAACATTCTGTTATTTACCATATGTATTATATTTTTTAATGTGTTCTTTCTTTTTGTTTTGTTTTCACATCTGTATTTGATATCTAGACATGTCAAATATTTATAGTTCATTCTATAACTTTATTCCCTTCTCATTCATTTTTTTCAAGATCAGAAAGTATTAAAATTTCAATATTTTTTATGTGTGACATTGGTGAAAGTTAATGACTTTTTAAGTGCCATTTGTCACCTACCACTTAGCTCCAATATTGGATTTGGGGTAAGTAAATGCTTGTCTAGTGAGCAGTTGCTTCTTGAAAAGCAGTTGCTTTCTTTCTTTTCTTTTTTTTTTTTAAGAATTATTTTTATTTATTTACTTATTTGACAGAAAGAGAGACAGACAGAGAGAGACAGAGAGAAGGGGGAGGGCCCAGAGCAGTCTCCGTAGTTGACAGCATTAGTTTTCCATATAGTTTCACTCTACAGGTGGGCACGGGGCTGTGCAGGGCAGGAACTGGGCCGGGAGCCTCCCGCATAGGCCCCGGCAAGAATTGAACTGGGGGTACACCCCAGCTCAGCATGTGGGTCCACCTGGGACAGGGCTGGGATTCAATCCTCGGGCTCTGGGGCTGCAAAGCAAGCGCTTAACCCACTGAGCCATCCCAGCTTCCCCTTGAGTTCATTTTCACGGCAATTCTAAGAGAGGACTAACATTTTCCCTTGAAGAAAGTGTTGTTTCTACAAAGTTTCTTTATTCTGAGCCTACAATGTGCTTTCTGTTACTGATTACCAGTTTATTTATTCCTCTTACCAATCTTTTTTTCTTTTCTTTTCTTTGTTTACCTTTTACAATACTTCATTTCAAAATATGTAAAAATATTTGGATTATATGGAAATTTAAATGCATTCATTACAGAAAAAGATTATTTTACTCCCATTAAGCATTAAGAAATTTAGTTAGAAGTTTCAATTTCTAGGACCTGACAGAATGAGAGAATATACAACTGGAAATCCAAATAAAGCATATGGATGATTAAAAACTCAAGAAGAGAGGATGCTGGCATGGCTCAGTGGGTTTAGCTCTTATCTTGCAGCCCCAGGGATCCAAGGATCAAGTCCTGGCCCCAACCCGGGTGGACCCATATGCCGAAATGGGGAGTGCCCCAGTTCAGTTCTCACCACGGTGAGCTTCCCATGTGGGAGGCCCCTGGTTCGGCTCCTGCCCCAGGCATGCTTTCCCTGCAGGAGGTCCTAGCGGGGGCATGCCTCCCATGCAGGAAGCCCCTGGCCTGGTCCCTGCCCTGAGCAGCCCTGAACCCCCAGCCAGTTCCTAACCTGTGAAATGAAACTATATCGAAAACTGATGATGTACAACTGTGGAGACTGCTCTGGTCTCCCTCCTCCTTCTCTTCTGTCTCCCGCTGCCTCTCTGTCTGTCTCTCTCTCTGTCACAATAATAAAAATAAATCTTTAAAAAATATCAGGAAGATAAGGTGCACATCTCCAAGTGGTGTCCTCTCTAGGTTGTCACAATGAAGTATATTAGCTGCAAAGTGCGAGGGAATAGTAACTCCTTCACAAGTTGAAACAACCATAATATCTATGCAAAATGCTTTGTATAATTTGTTTCGATTTCATTATGTTAGTGTTAATATGCAAGCCCAGCAAAACAGACTTAGACAACAATTCTGGCTGATCTATATTGTGATGCATAAGCTGTAAGGAGCTTAATAAATAGCAACAACCACCACAACAAAATCTGACAAGAATCAATTCAACACTGTGACTTTTACGTTGCAGGTCCCAAAAGCACTCCTCAGAATACCAAGGCACATCAACCAGAAGTACACAAAAATATATAAGAAGCACTTTTGACCGATCAGAGCATACAGAGCAAATAATGTACTTACATTTCTATGTAGTTAGGGGACTCCACATCCCAAGTAGAATGTAGAAGATACATAGCCACAAATAAAGCCTGACATTTTAATTATGCCAAGAGTATACTAAAAGAGGAACACAGAAAGAATAATAGCATTAAGGCACAAGCTAAGCATACATTAGGATCTAAATATTTTAAGGGAAACTGGGAGTCATTGGAGAAAATTTTTTCTGTATTCCTACTATTTTGGAGACCAGTGAATATTAATATTCTCTTTCTAGGACGGATAGTATTCCCTAATCAGGTAGCAAAATCACTTACGTACCTACTCGCATATGTTTTGAATAATGACAATTAAAATTTTTTTCCAGATAACTTCAATGTAGATTTAGTAATCTGGTTTCCATCTGAATTTCTGGTTCAGTCCCACAGAACTCCTTCTCTGACCAATAGAAACTCATCTGTCTGTAAGAGGGGCCAAGTGGGCAGGTTCATCCGCAAGTGGGTCTCCGCCCTTTGGGTGAGGCCACCTTGCCCACCAGCCTCTGTCCCATGCGGGAAGAAGGTGCTCTCTGGAATTTCAAGTATTTGGCCCATACCAAGCCCTGATCAGCTCTGGGGTACTGAAGTTCACTGCCTGTAAAATCCCAAAGGCTTATGTTTTCTTAGATGTATTTCAAAAAGTTAATAAAAGTTCCTTCTTGAACTTTTTTATTGGGAGAACAGGCAGGGGGTGGGGATTGCTTCCTAGTTCACTCTCATTTCTTTTTTGACATAAAATATCCCCTCCACTAGCTTTGGTACATATATAAGATCTTTGTGGAGGTTATCAGATTAACCACCATGAAAAACTCTGCAAAAATATTAGATCCCCAAAATGGAGCTAAGGTAGGGTGACCAGATGTCCCGCTTTTGGTGGGACAGTCCCAATTTTTAACAATTTGTCCCGCGTCCCGCAGCGTTTTTAAAAAGTCCTGGTTTTTGGAAAGAAAGCACGACAAGCTAGGGAACGGCGGGAGATAGACCAAATTTTTAATCAAGAACCCCCCCTCCTCCCCGGTCAATGGTGTCCCGCTTTACCAATGTTAAAATCTGGTCACTTTAAGCTAAGGGAAAGGGTTTATGAATCTGAAATGAAGATTACAGGTAGGGCTTGATGGGCTATGGTAATTGTAGGACAGTGAAAATTTACTGGTGCAGTAGAAAAAACGGTGTCCTTGACCAACGCAGCTGGGCCAGCTCAGCAACAGGATGTCTTACCAGGGAGTAACAGAATGTTCAAGGATGAAGGCTGTTGCTCTTAGCTAAGGCGTGCAACCACAAGGCTTGAACCCTGCAGGACCCAATAGAATTGCGCACTTGGCACCCCTCCCCTCCCCTGGTTTGAGTTGTGAATAAAAAGAAAAACTTGGTGTAAGTCAGGGCTTGTTGCTCCCGGATGAAACCGGGGTGGCAGCCCAGATTCGAATCTGCTAATAAAATCTCCCTCACCAATTGGCAGAAGAGGGTCTGATTCCACCAAATTTTCTGTGTCGTGGTTGTCTGTCTCGCGGGTGGTCTCATTC
>PVKE010040493.1:0-14573 GCA_004027555.1 Craseonycteris thonglongyai
TCCCTCCACACTTGAAATGGTTTTTTTAAGCAAATCCCAGAAATTATGTTATCTTCATAAATCCTTCAAAATATATTTCTAATATATCCTCAGGTTTTTAGTGTTTACACAATGCAGGATTTTATGGTTTTATTCAACTGTTTATATCCTACCGAGAAGCCTGGGTATATAATAGAACTAAGTAATTTACAATATCAATAACAGTTTTAAAATGGCTAAAATCAGTCTCTACTTGTAGCTTCTTTAGGTACTTTCTGGAATCCTCTGATCATAACATTTTTTGTTCCGTTTTTAGAATAAAAATTAGAAAGAAAAAGCAAGTTATAATGTCATAGGTTTAATCAATCACTAGAGCTTAATTTTTCTTCATTTTTTTGCTTTCAAGGCTAAAATACTGATAAGTTCAATTCATTCTTGGAATTTAGATGTACTAAGACAAAGTTAGACATTTCACTACAAATACAGATGAAGCTATAAACATAAAAAAAATCAACAATTCCATAGCAAAAAATCTGTGGTAAATTACAGCTTTTAGAGAGAAGACATTTTTGAGGGAGAGAACAGTGAATGTCTACACTGCCCTTTAGCTTGAAGAGTTTCTTCTTCAAGTCTTTGATGTGAATTTTGGAGAGCTAACAAATAAAAGGGTAGGACTATGTCATTTTTACATCAGCCACTTGTTTCTGGGCATACTAGTAGGAAAGGCATTCAAGAACCTCTTCAGAACTTTGCTTTCAAAGTTTAATTGTGAATAGAACAGCATAGCAGGAAGACAGAGAAATTCAATGTGTGTACATAGACATCAGTCTACAGGCCAACATTTTATTTCCAAATGGACACAGGGCCCTCTCATTGAACAATACCGTGGTTAGCTCATCATACCAACGCAGGGCTTGTGCCAGGACATTTAAGTCTTTCGATGTTCCACTATTCATTACTCCCTGATGCTTGCCAAGGACCAGACTGAGCCCATTCAGTATAAACTTAGCACTGGGCCCAATCAAAGGAGTTCAAGGGAAACATGAACAAGTGTTTTGTATGCAGAATCCAGCCGTTGGCGGTGTCTATTAATGTAACACTGTTTCCAGCTAATTCTTCTTATTTAGAAAATGGTTTTTGAACTAAATTGAGTTGCCTCGCTGCTGTATTTTAACATTAACTGACACAAAAAGGAGAAAATGTTTATAATAAGTCATGTTAAGATATACTTTGTAATAGTGATTTTTCTAAACAATTTTCTCTGACACTTTGCAATGGGCAAGGAAAATGGACAGCAAGGACCAGCTTTTAATCGTCACCTATACTGACCTGTTGCTTTTATTTTAATGAAAAAAAAAAAAATTTCCAAACCACTAAAAAATAGAACTGGCTGTACAAAGAATACCATGACAGTTAGGAGAAGTGATAAAAATATACTTTACAATAGTAGACATCACAGAAGCAGAAAAACAGGTGAGAAAATGATGTATTTAACAGAGCTGTGTGAATGGGGTCAACCAGTTCCCAGGGCAGGTGCACTGCAAGGCCAAGGCACTCGATTCAATGAAGAATGTGAGTGGCTGATGCTCACATGAGATAAGTTGAATCAATTTTGGCAACTTGTCCTCAAGGAATGAGAATTAAATACAGCATTTAAAAATTTTTCCCCAGAAGAAGTAAACATTACAACTAAAGAGTCTCTATCTTCAAAGAATTAGATTGATGGAAATTGAACACATGAAGAGATACAGGGGGGATCAGAGATAGTAATCCCAAAACCAACCTGGAAGCGTCATGTACTATTATTAATATTAACATTTCTAGTACAGGTTTCAGTCCAAAATTACAAAAATAATCTAATACAAGTGTTCATTTCCTTGACTAAAAGTGACTTTATTTGTAACAAATTTTTAGAAGTAGGAAAACAAAACCATGAGTTGTAGTGATTGGAGAGATGGAATTTTGAATCATACATATCTGAGTTCTAATCCTGATTTCATTACTAACTGGGACCTTCAGAAAATTATTTAATCTCTCTTAGTTATGCATAGGTTCTTTAATTGTAAAACAGAAATGATGACCACATTGTCACTTTGAATTGGGAATGTGTTCGGCAGTGGGAGAGCCTTCAATTTCAACAAAGTTTACTTTGTCGATCAGATACGCTCCAAGCCAAGGCCACAGTCTCCCTACTGGCCCTCTCTTTGGTTTTGCTCTGATTTAAATTCACCACTGTACAAAAAATGTTATCAAAAATAAGAACACAAGACAGAAAACCTTCATGAGAAGACACTTCTGCAAAGACAACCCTGGCATAATTTTACCTGTGAGTCACAACTGCTCAAATGTCTAAAAAATTCCTGGCAGAAGAAATATTTAAATCTCACTTCCTTTAAGATTAAAAATCTTATGACAAAGAAATTTTATCATGACATTTTTTCTGCCAATAACATTTACTGTTCTAAACATTGTAAACTCAGAAAGGGTAAATGTGTTATAAACACCACAGAGGAGGAAAAGAAGATATTTGCCATCCAAATTACTGGGTACTTTGCAAATATGTAAAACATCTTATGAAACTGTATGACTATTTAATTTTTCTGTCTTAAAAGGTTTTATTTTATGTGAGCTATTTAATCTGTCCTTAGTTTGCTTAAAACCATCAGCTGTGAATTCACTTGGATAGAATTTGGAAAGCAATCAGAGCAAAAGAGACCCATTTCATCAGATTTATATAATTATATAGAAGGTAATTTGTAGTTAGTAATTCAATTTCTAAAACTTAAAAAAACAGATTACAATTTTAAGATGCAGCCATGTCACTTTCCAACAGTGTAAAGAACTTTCAAATTCAAACAGTGTTCATCAGAGAAATGCTAAAGGCTGGGCCGCTGCCTCTGCTTCAAAAATAGTATGTTTGTTCTCTTTGTTGTTGTTATTGAAATGATCACATGGGTCAGTATATCTGATCACTGATAGCTTCAATGTAAACCTCTCATATAAGACATTACTTACCTAACTTAAGGGGAAAAAAATATAGCATTATGAATGATGTGATGTGGACTTGTACATCTGTAAACTGTCTAATTGTTACCACCCAATGTAACCTCATCAAATTTAACAATAAATTAAAAAAATATATATATAGCATTGCTCAGCAGAGGTCTGTGAGGTGAGCATCAAAAGTAAAAAAAAAAAAAAATTTGTAAGATTAATTTTGAGCTTTTACGTCATGTCATGTATTTTATCAGGCAATGTGATACTCTTGCAGCAAAACTTTCTATTTTTCAACTGTTTCTAGGCAAATAAGATATTTTCTCTTTCACTTGCCACAAAGCTTATATCTCTTTTACTTTAATGGAAGAGGTATTATTTTATAGTTAAAAGGAAAACAAATCCATCCTTTCTGCATTTTTTTATTGACTGTATTTATTTTACTTCTCAGAAGTTTCTCTTCATTCACCCTTTTTCTCAGTTCACAACCAGTCAGTCACTCTTATGTTTTTTGTTAATTTTTGCCTTTTTAATCCTCTCTAGTTGCTATCCTTTTCGCTTTTCCAGAAAACAAATTGTGCCAGACACTGCCTTACCTCAAAGGAGAGAATAAAATTGATGAAGGAAAATTTACAGGTATTAAGGTAAATTCATAGGTATTTTACAGGTATTGAGAATAAAACTGATAAAGGAAATTTTACAGGTACTGATGTAAACTGATTATCAGAATAAAACTGATAAAGAAAGTTCTACAGGAATTTGTATCTCTAATTTTTTTATTATATATATTACCGACAATGAAAATAAAGAAATTAATTAATTCTCTAAGACTTTTCCTGAATTTATAGAGGATCACACTAAGATCAAGCCTCATAATGTCCTATTCAACCAACAATACTTACGAAGTGTCTCTTACAGGACAGATCTCAGTGCCTCCCTGATGAGCAAGAACAAAAACTGGAGATATAGCCTACATCCTCCAAGAAACTTCTTATTTTAGTAGGAATACTACTAAAAGAAAAGACACTTGTTTTGTAACAAAGCAAGTATCACAAAATGACACGTATAGGATGTTTCCATTTCTGTTAAACATGTATTTGGCTATATATTAAAAATGACTGGAAGGATAACTACAGGGAACTTGGGACTAAAAAGGACTTTACGTTTTCTTCACACAATTTAGAAACTTCATCTTTTAAATGTAAATTGCTTTTTGTATTACAAAAGTAAGGACAAATAAAATGGATTCAGATCAGTGAGGAGAAGAGAAAGCTACTTGGAAATGGCAGAACTGGAGTGGATCCTGAAGGACAGGCTGGGAATAATGGGCCAGGCTGCTGGCAGGGAAAACGCAAAGCACTACG
The DNA here is from genome assembly GCA_004027555.1 of Craseonycteris thonglongyai. Taxonomy (NCBI): domain Eukaryota; kingdom Metazoa; phylum Chordata; class Mammalia; order Chiroptera; family Craseonycteridae; genus Craseonycteris; species Craseonycteris thonglongyai. The sequence goes on from PVKE010040493.1 coordinate 4,338, forward strand.
GAAGAAAAGTTGTTGGCACTTGGCAAAAGATTGTATTGTGCCAATTTGGCTTCAGAAGATGACACAGGTAAAGCTATAATAGAAAAGTCTGGATGTTTTAAACAGGCAAAGATTCTGACATAATGTTATTATTATGTCATTAGATCTTGCATTTGTTTCTCAATGTTGCTCTTAAGTATTACTACAAAGGAGGTAATGGAGAAAACACAGCTTTCTTTGAATACACACCCAAGTTATACACATAAGTAGAAAAAATGTGGGAAAAAATTAAATATGCTGGAAAATAAAGAGCTACATTCAACTCTTTACATGTATATAAATTATCTGATTCATTTCTTACCTTCGACAAATTATAAAATTCTTCCCCTAATAATAGGAGACAAGCGTTGCTTTCAAACACTTTTGCTGATATAACTACTTCTGAAGTTAACTAACAATTACAAAGACAGGAAGGACACTTAAAGCATTTTAGAGTTTATGTTCTATTAGAAAAATGCCCTGAAAGCAAAAAATACTTAATGTCTCTCTATTTGTTTACTTAAGAAATATACATCAAAGAGAGAGTAAAAAGTACAGTGACAGAAACAGAAAGAGTCTGATGTTCTATAATTTGCAAATTAATTTTACACATTATTTTATTGGACCATTGCTAGAAAGTAAGGGACTAATCCTATTTAATAGGCTTATAGAAGTAATTACTCAAGGTCACTCAAGCAGTACATATAAGATGGGTGCAAAAGGCAATTATTCTAAGTTTAGGGTGCTTTCTACTATATACCACTGTATATAGCAGAAGAAAACTGAGAATGTAAAATAACCAAGCAGAACAGCATTCCAGTTCTCCTAAAGATGAAAACTGAAATAAAATCTAAAACACAGACAATAACAAGCGTTATTGTAATTTGGTGAAATTACAGATAAATTGCAATCCTCATACACTGCTGGCGGGACTGTAAAATTGTGCAGCCACTTTGGAAAAGAATCTGGAATTCCTCAAAATATTATACAGAAAGCTATCATATGACCCAGTCATTCCACTCCCAGATAGATAGATAGGAAGGGGAGATTGTGTGTGTGTGTGTGTGTGTGTGTGTGTGTGTGTGTGTGTGTGTGTGTACATAAATAGAGAGACTATACATATATGAAATTAAAACATATCCACATAAAAACCTGTACACAAATGTTTATGATGGCATTACTTATAACAGCCAAAAAGTGGAAACAAATGTCCATCAACTAATAAATGTGGTATAACAATATGATGAAATATTATTTGGCAATAAACAGGAATGAAGTACAGATAAATGCCACAACATAGAAAAACATTGAAAACATTGCACTAAAAGAAGCCAGACACAAAAGGGAACATATTAAATTATTCCATTGATATGAAATGTCCAGAATAGACAAATCTACAGAAAGAGAATGTAGGCTGGTTGTTGCCATGGGCTAGGGAAAAAGGATAATGGGGAGTGACTGTTATTGGTTATAGGGTTTCTTTCTGGGCTCATGAAAATATACTAAAATTAGACAGTGGTATTATTATGTAACTATATGAATATAGTAAACAACAAGGAACTGTATACTTTAAGATGGTAAATTTTACAGTGTATGAAATATATCTCAATAAAGCTGCTGTTGTAAAAAGAGATGAAAAAATAGAATAGAAAAAAAATTGAGAGAAAATATTATAAAAATAGATTATATAAGATTTATTTCCTAACAACCATTGAATTTCAAACATAACTGTAAAATGTATACTTGGTATCTTCTGTTAATTGAAATGAAGAAATGGAAGTTTTTAAATATGATTAGGCATTATTTTATAATTCAATTTTTGTACCTTGAAAATCTTATTTCATTAGGCTCCTTTAATGTAAACCTCATTCTTTTCATCCCAAAAGTCTTAAAGCCATGAGGAATAAAAAAGGTGAATCATAAAACTCTGTCTTTATAAAGTACTTCATTCAAATGAATGAAAGTGAGATAAGGCAAAATATACTTGTAAAGAGATTGATGACACATACATTAAGTAAACATGCCTCTTGGGAGCCATAAGAACTTTGACAGGGCAGGTTCAGCACCCATTTCCTTAAGGTTGACTCAAATAGGCCCTTCCTACATCTTCATTCTGCTCATCTCTTTCTAAAGTCAAATACTTTTGTAATGGATGTCTGCCATAAAATACTCTTATTTTGATTCTCTTTTTATTGCAATTGAATTAATTATATCCTAAGCAACATTTTTTTCTAAGCCTATACTCTTCTGTTTTTCTGAAACTTGAGAATCTATACTATGAAATGTAAACACATAACATTCTCCCCTTTCATTTTTTTTTTAAAATATATATTTATTTATTTATTTATTTTTGACAGGGAGAGAGAGAGATACAGAGACAGAGACAGAGAGAGAACTAAACTGGGGGAGCTCCCAGTTCAGCATATGGTTCCGCACGGGCCGGGGCCGGGATTCGATCCCTAGTCCCCAGCGCTGCAAAGTGAGCGCTTAACCCACTGAGCCATCCCGGCTTTCCCTCTCCCCTTTCATTTGATTCACGCATGTGCTTATTCCTTATGAGACATATGGTGTACTTCTAAGAGAAGAATAGCAAAGCGAGACTTCCTGGGTTCTAATACCAGCCTCTGCAACTCATTGTCTCTAATTCTGTCAACCCAAGGTAAGTCACTTGTCTTCTCTGGGGTCAGGTTCCTTATCTTAAAGCAGGAAAATAACAGTAACTTCCTTGCAAGCTTGTGTGAGGATTAAATGAGTTAATATGTGTAAAGCACTTCAATCAGCACCCTGGACATAATACAACATATGCATAGCCTAAGAGTTAGCTGATTCCTTAATAATGAAAAAAACAAGAGCAATCTTCAGTCCCTACTTTATTTGTAGCTTGCACTAGGGTCAGCCTTAACCTATTAGTATAATAGCTGGGCATCCAGGCTGACAAAGCACAGGACAAGGAGAGGAACTCTGCCTCAGTTCCTTATCCTGCCCACTCCACTGAAACCACTGATATTATCCTTTGCCCCAGGGGGCCCATATCAAAGAGAAGAAGAGGTGTTGGGTCAATTACCACTGAGAGATAACAATACATAACAGAGATAATTTGTACCTAAATGAGTTATTTTAATTTCCAGTGTTCCTTTTTAACTATTGCCTCCATTTTCTGTTCTGTTCTTCATTTATAAGAGTCCTAAGTATTCCTTTCTCCCTCTAAAATTAATATGTGGGTGTCAGTCATTCATTGCTGTATTACTTAGAAAATGTCACATGAAATGGAAAGGAGAAAGCAATGTTAATGAAATTGACCTAGAATCTTGAGTGTGTGCTAGGAAAGGAAAGGAAAGGAAAAAAGAAAGGAAAAAGGAAAGGAAAAGAAAGGAAAGGAGAAGAAAGGAGGGAGGGAGGGAGGGAGGAACAAAGGAAGGAAGGATTAATTAATTTTCTATAGTCCTTATGGTGACAAAAAATAATATAAGTATTCACTGTATTCATAATGTCTAATATCCCCAATATTGCCTTCTTGTTTAAACACAAAATTGTCTTAGTTTTCTGAATAAGAGGAAATGAAAAAAACAATAGACTAGAAAAAAAGTTTAATATTTTTTTTAAGCTAGTCCAGAATCAGAAACAGAACAAGATTTGGGAAAGTACTTAATATCTTGGAAACTCCGTGTCTTACCCTAAGTGTGGAGCAGCAACACAGGGTTGATGTGAGTACCTAGAGAGGTCATCAAGAGTGGTCATTCTCAACTCTTCTCTTTATTTCCCACATACAATCCTGCAGCAAATGTTGTTGGTTCTAGCCTTAAAATATACCGTATGCTAAATCTGACCACTTCCCACAATCTCAATTCCTATCATCCAGGTCTGTACCACATCTTACTTAAGCTGTAATAATACAGCCTAATTTCTCTGCTTCTATCCTTTCCCTGGTACTGTCCATTCACTACTCATCAGCCAGCATTATTCTTTTAAACCATAAATGAGATGATGCCATTCTTTCATTCACAGTCTTCCAATAGCTTTCCATCACATCTAAAAATCCAGACCCCTTTGTATGACCTATGAGGCCCAAAATAATCTGCCCACGATCCAGCTCTCCAACTTTATTTCCTATCCCTCCTTCCTCCACTGATTTTGCTCTAGCTGTACTGTCCTCCTTTGTTTCTCAAATACATTAATGTGTTCCTGCTTTGGGGACTCTGTATTTGCTATTTCTTCATTAATTCATGTGGCTCACTCCTTGACTTCACTCAAGTCTCTGTTCCCATGCCACCTCCTGGATGAGGCCCACCCTCACCATCTTATGGAAAACTACCGGTATATTTAAACAAGAACCCCAGGCACGTCCCCTACTCCCGATATCCACTTAAGCTATTATACCTTCCTTACCACTATCTGTTGTAAAGAGTATTTTTACTTGTTCATTATTCATCCTTCCTACTAGAATGTAACTCCACTAAAATAGGGTCTGTCTGTTTTGTACACTGTTGTAACTCCAGTGCCAAGAACAGGGAGCTTAGCAAGTACTTTTTGAATAAAAGAATAAATAATCAGATGAACCTCAGGCTTAGAAAACTATGATATACTATGAGCTTCAGATACAGGAACAGTCTTTGTATCCTTAGGGCTGAGCACCTAGTAGCTTTGAAAAATGGATAGACAGATTTGTGAATGAAACAAACTTGTATGTTTAAGGATATTCAGGTTTGGATAGATCTGTATATTTGAATAAAGATATGGGTAGCTAAAAATATATTTACCCCTATGTTCATAGAAGCATTATACATGGTGGTTAAGACATGGAAATAACTGAAGTACACTTTAATAGATGATTAGATAAAGAAGAATGTGATACATATATATACAATGTGTATACACACACACACACACACACACACAATGGGATATTGCTCAGCCATAAGAAAAGATGAAATACTGCCATTAGCGACAACATGGATAGGGCTTGAGAATATCATACTAAACAAAATAAGTCAGATAGAAAAATCAAGAACAATGTAATTTCACTCATTTGTAAAATATAAAACTGAAAGTAACGAATGAACAAACAAGACCAACAAACAAACAAAAACTCAGACACAGATAATAGGACGGCCATTACCAGAGGGAATCTAGGGTGGTGGGAAATAGACAATAGCAAAGGGTCCAATACATGGTGATGGAAGGAGATTTGACTTTAAATAGTGAACACACAATGCAGTATACAGATGATGTACTATAATTGTATACTTAAAAACTACATAAATATAATAAAATTTTTAAAAAGACATGTGTAGCTACTACAGAGTTTTTAAACTTTTCTTTGACTTTCCTTTTGCAAAAATAATAATAATAATAGTAAGTTGATAATCCTCTCTATTTTTTCAGTATTAAGTAGAACACTCCTTGGATATTCTGGATCTGTGTCCTTACTTAAAGTAAGACTAATTGAGGGAAAGCACACTCATTAGATATGGTTTCCCAGTGGACCAAAGACTCACAACCTCCATCAAAGACCTATTGGGAAAGTAAAAGGGTAGATAGAGTAGGCAGGGAAAGACCTGAGGACTGCAAAAGGAAGGACAAATAGTGGTGGAAAGAACGGAATAGTGGTCTATGCTCTACTCTCAGGATTCCCAAACATGCAGTCCTATGCTCTTTAATTATGTTATTGTATATGCTTAAAATATACAATGTATTATCAATATAAGACCAATTCATGATTAAGGTGTTTTTTGATTTTTTAATAATAATATTGCATTCTACATTTAATCTGAATCACTTTTCACACATAAAATACATTAATTCCATAGAAAATGTAATAGTGGGGTGGGGATGAGGGAGAGAAGACTATCCACTCTGTTAAAAATACGGTAAGAAAGAATTCCTTTTCTTTATAATAAGATTTGCTTTGAAAAGTATGTCATATAACAGAGTGCAATGCTTTTATTCTTTTCTGGCTTATGGGTCAATAAAGCGAGTAACATGATAGTTTATAGACACTAGCTAGACACTGAAATGTGGTTGTTGCTCCTTGTAGAACTCTTGAATAGGATGGATGCACCTAGCTCACCTTGGTGCCTGGGCCAGCCTAGTAAAGCTCTGTCAGCTCTCCTTCTCACTTACTTGCTTTAAAAAGAACATGAGAAAAACCAATGGATTTAAGAACACCCAAGCAGAACCTGAAGCATAATTTTGAATTAATTCCTTATAAAGAGCCTCCCTTCAGTAATTCAAGGTATTTATTTATAATGTACTAACAATTGAAATGGGCTAAAATATGTATTTTCAAATACTGAATTTCTGATATCTCTTAACTGGTTAAACAGTGTATTATTATAGCTGTACCATTCAAAAAAGGAACAAATTAATACATGTATTATAAACAAATTTGCCACATGACTGTGGAAATCAGATTTTAATTAATGGACCCTTTATCAAGTTTGTAAATAAAGTTTACTACTTAAAAGTTGTTTCCTTTTTAGAGCCCTAATTTCCACACAGAGGGAAAAAGGCTTTAAATGATTTCAATTTTTAAATGCTGAGTGATATAAAATTTTTTCAAGGTATTCTTTATTTTACTATTTTAAAAATGTTTTTTTATTTTTGATGAGAATCATCACTTGTCAATCCTACAGTTGTTTGCTTTCTTTCTTTTTAGTATGTTGGCATGCTTTAAAAAACATATATCAAACACTACCATTTGCTGTACCTTATTATCTTTTTAGAAGAAAAAGCTCCATACATTTAAATTAGGATTGCATTTTATGTGTTTCCTTGATTCTAATAGGGGTTCAAATAAAACATCCAAATAGTTATTAAACTTGGGATCTAAGCCTACTTCTCCCTCTTGCCAATACAATGAAGAGTCCATATTCACCAGCATCAAATCTCTTTCACTTGGCGACAAGAAATCTTCAACAAGTGTTGGCCTGACCTCTTTTCTTTTTCTACAGATCCAGCTGAGCAGCAAAAACTGCTTGAAATTCAGCAATCACATTTCTCACTGTTCCAGAATGACCTATTTCGCACTAGAATGAACCAGTGAATTCATACATATAAATAACTATCTTCAGATGCTGCTTTTCAAATATGAGCAGAAATAAGAAAAAAAAAGTGGCGAACAGTAGTTAAAAGGGAAGGTTTGATTGAATTGGTACTTTTCAACAGTTTGATAGGACATTTAAAAACAAAGCAGGTCTACATAACTTAGATATCAATGCTACATTTAAAGTCTTTGAAATTGTCAATAAATAATATGCATGATAGGACAAGCTAAACAAAGTTAGACTTTATTCTTAAAATACATATCACATATATTTATTGTGTATTTATTCAAATTATCTTTTATGGAGAACAAGAAAAAACAAGTTAACATTTCTGAGCAGAATATGCCTATAAATTAGCCGCAATATGCTTCATCCACAAGTATTTATTGAAAGCTAGTGTACAAGGTCTAATTATATGCTACATCCTGCAAACACAAAGTGTTCTAAGACTGTCTGATCTCTCAGAAAGAATCTTCCCTATTCTTATAATCTTTCAGTCAATGTATAAAATTGTACATGCCAACTTTCTCCTCTAGGCTATAGAATCATGAATGTTTTATTCATTTCTGTATTGTGTATATCCTATCACATAATGAACTCTCAAAGAATATTTGCCAAATGGATTGATTACTTATTTTCAGCCTTGAGAGAAGTTCAGGCAGTATTCAGAGAACCTACAATATGGCTCACGTTAGAGCTCGATGTCATAACCTAGGGCTCCATATCAGATCTTAAACTCACCAAAATATCCTGACTTCAGGCTCTGATTAAATGCCTAAGAATCTTAAATAAATTAAATCCAGGTTAGCTCTTTTAAATGTTATAACAATAAAGTTTCAATGGATTCTGGGACTTCTGCTTCTGGTCATGATGGGAACAGGAAACAGATTTACCTACTACCTCAGAAAATCACTACCCTAGACAACATACATTTTGTAAAAAATCACTGTTCAGACACTGAACAAAAGGCAGTGCATGACAAAGTGATCTCTGGGACCAGAGGAAAAAAAAAGTGAGCCCTATATGTAAAACACTCACTGCCTAGAGAGTTTAAAGATCACTGCTTAGGGAAGAAAATCCCAAACAGAGTGCAATAGTCTTGTTTAGTTCAGGAACAGAGTTCAGAGATCTAGAACACCAAGATGGCTAGAATCTGCTAGATAGAGTTCCAGGAAGAAAGGGGCTATGTAGAAAGAGCCTACTCATAAGCGAGCTCTTGCAGATACAGAGAGTTCACTTGAGTCTTCAGCTGAAAACTGGTCTGGTTGTACATAAAAGGAAACTACTGAGGCTAGTGGAAGAATCATCATTTAGGAGTAAGTGAGACAATATCCAGGCTCACACAGGCCTGGGAATATTTCAGCATTCCATGAGCCACAATAGAAAGATTTCCTAATCCATAGGGTATCAAGTTGAGGCCTCAAAAGGGCAGCATCCAACAACCCAATGCTCATAATGTCATTGTCTGATACCCAGTCAAAATTATGAGACATGAAAAGATGGAGGAAAATCCATCCTATAACTGCAGAAAAATCAATCAAGAGAAATAGACAGAAATGGTACAAGTAACAGTTAGTCAATTGAGTATTATAAGTATACTGTTGCTCAAGAAAGAGAAGGAAAGTGTAAGTATGGTCAGGAGAGAACTGGAAGATGTAAAGAGATCCAAATCAAACTTCTAGAGCTGAAATGGTATGATGATATGCGTCCAGGTCAAAATATTCTACATTTAACAAATACTGTATATTCATAAATCTTTAACTTCTTCCTCTGATCCCCGTTGATATTTAAACCCTAAAATGGGTTAAGTGGGGGGTAGATAACTATGTCATACCTCAGTGGTTCCAAACTTTATTCTTAATCTGCCATTCACAGTCAATCAATGTTTCTGGTATTTCTCATCATTCTACCCCCATTTATATACAGAAAGTTACTCCTCTAAAATTACATAGCATACAGTGATCCAGTTGAATTCAATCTAGAATTTGTCAATGCCTCACCATCTTTCTCATGCTTTACTCTTATCTAGACCTCTGTCCCCCAGATATGTCAGTGTTGTAGAAATGGCCTGGACAGGACATCAGAACACAAGAGCTCCCACTGGGTTCTGCCTCTGAAGACCTCAAGGGCATGTGGCTACTATGGCTGGATCTCAGTTTCTTTATCTTCTCTAAATTAAAGAGATCATCTTTAATTCTAACATTGAGATCTTAATCTTATAGAAATGTACATTTGAAACCTATATAATTTTACTAACCAGTGTCACACTATTTAATAAATTTTTGAAAAATCTTAATCAGCAATTTTTAAATAGTTTTCAGCCACTGATCCCTTTAAGCCCAATAAGCAAGGCAGATATATGTTATGCTACTCCTGGAATGGATATACATGTGTGCACTGGAGGGGGAACATAGAGGAAGGGATGAAACAATCTCCCTTTCACAATTCTTTCCCTTTTGGTCCTGGATGTCTAGTTCAAAAACTATTAAATTATCTCCAACAGTCACCTCCAATGTCAGATTTATTTACTCATTTACTTACAAGTATTTATTGAGTATCTGCTATATATTAGTTATTAGGTGAAGCACTGGGGACAAAATTGTGGTTATGACAGCGTGTCTGCCCTATAGAAGGTTGTAGATGAATAAGGAGCTCTATCAAAAAAGACGAGATGGGGCAAAGAATACATAGTATCTTTTATTAGAGTAGGTGTGATCAACATATGGTTTATTAGTATCAAATATGAATACATGCTATATCACTTCTATAATCAGAAAAAAAGATGACTGCATTACCCTAATCCAGGCCCTATATATAGGCCAGTGTTCTACTAATGAAGTCAAGAAGTTTAGCAAAGAGTACTTGGCAATAAAAGTCATAGCAATTTTAAAATGACTAATGTTGTTATCTGTGAATGCAGAACATAGTAACCATTGAAGGTAATATAAAATCATATGTTGGGAAATTCCATTTTGTTAAATTTTGCTTTCAATACATCAAGAATGGAAAGAAATATGAATCGGGATAATATATGTGAATCAATCCAGTAGAATAAATGATAAATATTGGCAAGTGGAAAGAAAAAAGTACTTTTTCTCAGAGGCAGGAAAACTAAGGAGGGATTCTCATAATAGACACCCAGATACCATCAAAAACTGATTAGTCTCTGACAAAG
>PVKE010040494.1:0-14568 GCA_004027555.1 Craseonycteris thonglongyai
CTCACTCCAAGAGCCCTGTCCTCAGAAGGCGCTCCCTCACAGTCAGTCTCCTCCGTAAATCAGGGGTGCTGAGCTGCTGTGGGCTGGTGCCCTGCTCTCACCCCGCCCGCCGGGAAGTGCCGCCGCCCTGCTCCACAGTCCCTGCTCCACTTTAGGCTCTGTGATCTGATTAGGGCACTGCGTGCTGTCCCTTGAGTTCAGATGTTAAATTGTCCACAGTCTTGTGGGGCTTCCACGCTCCCTTGGTCTCGGCTTCCAGCCCGCCCTCGATCCAGCTCCACTTTGACCGTAGTCCCCCAATCCCCCTTTGTTTTTGCCAGCCCCGGGCCGCGCTCCGAGTCTCTGTCCCCGAACCGCTGCTTCCCCTTCCCTCTCCCGCTCTCCCCTTTTTTCTCTAACCTTTGCGTGTTGTTCTGCATTGTGTGGTTCTCTTAGTTGAGGTTTCTTCTCAGGGTTTCCCCTGTGGATTCCCCTCTGTTCACAAGGCCCTTCCTAGGCGGTTATCGGCATTCTCCTCTCATGCTGCCATCTTTCTGTGCCTTTTTTTTATTCTGCAGATAGTCATTGACCATCTAACCATATGTCAATTACAAAAGATTCACCAATGAGTATGGCATTTTGCCCTCAAGGGGTTCACTCTATCAGAAAGATAGACATGTGACAAATCATTACAACTGCAATATGACAGATTCTATGATAGAAAATATAAACGAGATTTTTTTTGGATACAAGGAGGTGGTGACAAACTTTACTCTCGATAAAGAATTTTCAAGGAGGAGACCTGAGGGTGAAAATACTTCAGTTGAAACTTGAAATAGTTTTTTCTGAATATAGAATTGCAATATAGTAAAGCGAACAACTTATGCAAAAGACAAAAATAGCATGATACAAGGAATGGTCAATAAATTTACAGAAAGAAGGGAAAGAAGGTTAAAAAAAACTATTTATACTTTTTTCAATATGTTCACCCTTAATCCTAATATACTTTTTGGATCCTTCAATAACTTATGTCCTCAAAAAAAAGATGTTTTGTTTTTGCCCTCAGAATACACTGAAATTGCATAGTTAACCTCTCAATTGCCTGTAAATTTCTTCCCTTCAAACTGTTTTTTCATATTTGGGAACAAATAGTAATCAGATGGAGCCAGGTCTGGACTGTAAAGAGGGGTGGTTTGATGTTTGGAAGCCATAGTCACAAGAATAGCCAACACAACATTGTTCTTGTTCACCGGCGCATTGTTGTGCGAAATCTGCACCCATTGTACCATTTTCCTCTTCTTTTCTCCTTCACAGATTCTTTAAACAGTTTCAGCAGCCTGGAATAATAGTCTCAATTACATCCTTGTAATTGAGCACCAAGGTACCCTCCATATCTAAAAACAGTAGCCATGATTTTTTCCAGCTGATTATGACACCTTGAACTTCTTAGGGGGTGGCGTGCCCTTTTCATGCTGCTGCATGGACTCCTGCTTTGACTCAGGCTCATAATGACAAACCCATGTCTTATCTCCAGTGACAGACAGTTCGGTTTAAAATTTAATTTCTGTTGCCTCTGCATAAGTCCAAAAACTGTCATAAACACTGGACACGCTGTTGTTTTTGAAGTGGTGTGAGCATTCTTAGTACCTATCTTGCACTGACTTCTGACTGCCCTTAGATGCTGATGAAAAATATTTAAAATTGTTGTAGGTAATACTCCAACCATTACTGTAAGGTGCTTTTCATTCAGTCTGGCATCTTCCACTACAAGTTTTCAACTTTTTTTTTTACAATGTTTGAGGAAGTGGCCTCAACAGGGCATCCCAGATGGAAATCATCTTCAATTGACTGTCCATCTTGCTTGAAAAGACTATGCCACTTGTAAACCATGAATTTCCCAGGAGAGTAGTCCCTATAAATGGTTAACTACTCTTCCAAAAGGGTTTAAGGTGTTTTCCCTTATTTTGTGAGGAACTTAATGGTGTGAAATTCAATTTTATCTATACTTGGGATTTTATTCATATTTTATGTAGGTGATATCTGAAAGAACACAGATGCAAATAGGCTGAAATCTAGCACATATACTAATAATAAGTCACACAATCAAACTTTGTGCACTAGTATTCCCACCTCTATGATAAGCCCCCATTCTGTGAATGTCTTGACTACTCCTCCTATAGTTGTGAATATAATGAGGCATAATTAAGGCATGGAACTGGAGATATAGGCAAAGACCAGATAATAGAGAACATTACATGCTATGTTAAAGAACTGTTATTTTATTGTAAGGCAACCAAGAGCCATTGAAGAAACTTGCACAGGGGAGTAATATAAATAAATATACATTTTAAAAGATTTTTACAGCTATGGGTCAAGGTTAGATGAAAGAATATAAGACTACTGAAATAGTAAGTTAAGTACATGAGGATTTAAATGGGTCAGATTCTAGGGTAGAGAGGGCATTGACCCAAAATGTAATTAAAGATAGAATTAACAGGGTTTAGGGCTTCTAAGTCAATTAAATATTGGTGAGAGAGGTAGTAATGAAGAGGTATAATTATTCTGTTTCATTATTTTGGTTTGCATTAATGAACATAAGATACATGTTACCTCTGGTTTTTTTTTTAGAATAATTTCACTTTTTTTGCAAACATTTTCTTTGCAATTTCATTGCTCCTTGAGACTCTAAGTATTAGTCTCTATTATTTTACTTTTATGTTTATTTATATCCTAGGTCCTCTTTGGTTTTAAGAGGCTTTATGTCTATGTTAGATTGAAATATTACTCTATAGATATAGATATATATCTTGAATATACATCTACATAAAACATCTGGAATACATACTTTATTGCAAATTGAATGTTTTTATGAATCCTGCTTTTTTAGCTTGTCAAATAAATATTATTTATATAACTAATATGTTTGACAGCTCACTTGAGAGTGCATCTTTTATATGTTCTTTTTATGAAACCAGCATTTTTGGACATTGGGATATGGCTCTATAAGTAGTACTTTTTGGAAAGAAGAGGACAGTCAGAATTCTAGGATTTAAAGCTTATTCAGCAACCTCTTTTTCTGAAGTAAAATATTTCTACTTTTAAATTAAGTATTTTTGAAATGATAAGTTTTGCTTTTTATAGCTAAATATGACCAAAGTATAACTGTTTTGAGTCAAGAAAAAGTTAAAATTAATTGAATAGTATTTCTCATGCAGAGTTATGTATTATAAATCTTGTGTCAGGAGAATTTCAAGCTAATTGAACCTTTTTATTCCATTAAATATATATGCATATAGTTTATATATTGTGCAGATATATATAGGTAGATAAATAGATGATAGGTAGTAGATAGATGATAGATAGATACATAGCTAAGTAGACAATGGTTTGTTGACAGAAGGAGATATAACCAAAGAAACTTTTATTAAAACAGTACTAGCAATGCCTACCACAATGTTATGGAGATATTAATAGCTCATGCTCAATAGCTGTTGGTTAAATAAATAAATGTATCTGTGAGACTACATAAGATCACTCTTGTTTAAGGATGCAGTAATTTCAAAGGAAAACTCACTACCTTAATTTTTTTGTAATGTTTCAAATCATCAGCTTCTTAGAATCCAAAAATCCAACTAATACACCCTCATAATTTTAGGCAGGTCTACAGCTGAAGCTTGAGGCTTCATTTCTGATATATTGAATCAAAAAAAAAAAAAAAAATCAAGACTTGCAATTGCCTTGACTTTTCTTTCCCCTTGAAAAATATTCCCCATTTGTATAAATTAAATATAAGGATAAAGTATTGTGTCTCATTGTCATCATAAATATCTCAGCTTAATTTTTTGATATCATAGTAATTCTACCCAGTGCATTCTACTGCTGTTTCTATATGATGCTTGACAAGTCAGATTCCTCAATGCAGCGAATAATAATTCACTTAAAAAAAAAAAAAGCAGAGGACGCCAGGATGGCTCAGTGGGTTAAGCGCTCACTTTGCAGCGGCTGGGACCGAGGATTGAATCTTGGCTCCGGCCCGTGCGGAACCATATGCTGAACTGGGAGCTCCCCCAGTTCAGTTCTCTTTCTGTATCTCTCTCTCTCTTTCTCTGTCAAAAATAAATAAATAAATAAAAATGTATTAAAAAAATAAAGAAGAATACAGACTAATTTGTTTAACACCACAGAGTATCAAAATCTATTTGAAACTATAGTTTCCTATTTTGAAAGGTTCTTTACCTGTGTGTGTGTGTTTGCTACCTTTGTATATGTTTTGCTTTCTTGGTACAGGTTTCTCCTTCCCCTGGTGTTGCCAACTATTCCCCACAGTATCAAGCACTGTTCATATCCTTTCACAGATATTCTCAGTACTTGCAACATTATCAAGAGGCCTTGTTCGGAGTATACTTTGTAAGATGATTGACATATTATTATATACATTAGCTTCAGTAACTCCACCTACTAATTATGAAATACTCAGGATCAAAGATTGTCGGCTAAAGTACCAAAAACTGAAATCCTAGAGTCATGTGAAACAAAATTAAATCTCAATTTTTAAAGTAGATATTTATAAATTATAAAAATTTTACACTCCTAGGGGGGAAAATGTGATTATTTGCCCACACATTCACTCCTTGATATTTTGTGGCAGCATCTACTATCTAATACCAGGGATTTAACCAGGATTCTGGAGTTCAGTTAAAGGAAAGTTTCATGTTATCCAGTAATGACTGTGACATATGACAGGTAGATAATACAGTTATATACTGACAGGACAGGACTATAAAAAAATTAAGCAAGAATAAGTAACTCTGTCTAGAAAAATTGGGGAAAGTTTCAAAGAGAAAATAATTTTTGAGCCAGAACTTCAAAAGTGTATAAGGGAACTTGAAGTTCAAGCCCTAAGGATGTCAAATTTCATGATGTAAAGCATTAAAGTAATTTTTACAAAATAAAGAGAGAAAACTCAGGGCAAAAGAAAACATGTTTGAATTTGAATATATCCAAATCTAGACAAATACAATAAATCAACCACAAATTTTTATGCTCGTCACTAGAGAAAAGAGTTGATTATTCTTTCAAACCTTGAATCCACTGACATTTTGCTAACATAAATAGCATGTTTTTGGTGCTATGTCTGACAATGACGCAAATAACATTAATACATCATAACTCTAGTTTTATTAAAAACAAGATTAGTAATGGGTAAAATTGCTTAATTACTGGCATTTAGCTTGAACTGTTTTTTCCACTCTACTCAGGCCATTATCATTTACTATTCTGCCAGCCTTCCATCACCTTTTTTTTTTTTTCCTATTGGCTGTACTTCTAAGAGTCACAATAACAGTGAGTCACCATTAAAACAACAAAACAAAACAAAAAACTTGTCCTTTTCTTTTCCTTACTCATTTTGCTAGAATGAATTTGCATTTTTATTGATGAAAATGCACAATGTCTTTTCCTATAAAGATAACAAAGGCAGGTTGGGTAGTCGGAATGTAAACTCTTTCCTGTGCTGTAGAAATCTCCTTAGAAGTGTGTATCAAGAATAGATTTTTGTAATATACTTGGCCAATATATAAGCTGACATCAGATTTTTATGAGCTGTGCAAACATCACAATATTGTTTTGCAATTGTGCCACATTTCTCCTTTAAATTCCAAACTTAGAGCACATGTATTATCTAGTTTTCTTTCCTTTAATGGATGAATGGGATGAGCAAACTAAGATTAACTGTGATTCAGTGATTTACCCAAGATCATGAGTATGAATACCTGGTAGAGAAGAAGTTAGTACTAATCTCCCATTTCTGACTCCTGGTTATCTCACCTCTGAAAAAAACTACATTTTGTCTCTTGCAGCCTTATCTACATTTGGATTTAGTTTTAGAGAACCAATTTTACGAACTATTTTGTGTGAATTTGTATATGGTGATTTAGCCAGAATTCTTTATAGCATTTTATTTGTGCAATTTGATTTTTTTCCTGAGCATTATGATGATCCATTTTTTTACTTAATCCTACACTCTATAGATATCAACACTTGGGAAGAATAAAAGTCAGATTTACAATCCAAACTAAATTGTTATAAAATATGAAATGGTAAATGATGGAAACAAAACCTTGGAATATTTTAACAGACTTTATATAAATTAACCAGAGGCCTGTAAAATTGATGCATTGAAATGAACATACCAAACTAGTGTAGGAATTGCAGTTCTATTTAGTAATAGCACATAAGTGCTGAAGTAGAAACTTATAATTCTGAACTAAATTTATATACATTTGTTTACGTTGTGTCATCTCTTAAAATATATTTAGAGATTACAGCTATGGATTGTCTTTACTCAGGTAAATACATATTAAGTATAAAATGTTTGTCCCAGAAAATGATAATTTTTAAATCTATCAAACATGTATTTATTCACTATTTTTTTAATCCTAATATTTTGCATTTGTCTTTATCAACACATAGATTAACATCTCTATTTTATTATTTCAGCTTCATTATTAACAACAAGTATCAGAAACTAAAACTTCTGTCAGTTCCAGGCAGGTTTTTTTGTGTGTGTGTGTGTGTTTTTAATGTCAACTTGGTGTTAAATATTACTGAGTGACAGAAGTTGTGATTACTTGAAAAATACATGCCCCAATTAAAACAGTGGCCAGTACTTTGTTCCAGCAGGTCACTGCCAATTTGGAATGTGAATCCAGTGTTGCAAGATCCTCAAAGTTTTCAAAGCAGAGAGAAATCTTGATTCTTATAGTTGTTCACTAATTTAAAACTTCGAAAATGCTGAGTAGGCTCAATAAGCATGTCTCTGGGCAACAGCTTATCCATGGGCCTCTAGGTATAGACGTGATTCTATAGTAATGATCATGGTGTCCTTCAGTAAAAATCTGGTCAGATTCCTGGTCTCCTTTCTTCTTTCACCGTCTGTTTAATCAGTACTTCCTATTTGTCAGTGTATCATATGAAAGCTATAGAACAATCCCACTATATCCCTACAGATGAAAAAACTTGTCACAGTTGTGAACAGTGGTCACACAAAGAGTTGATATTTATGCCCACACATTTCTTCTATGTGCAGTCTTCCATGGCTGTTATTGTTCCCTCCAGCCTAATGTTATTGCAAAGGTTCTTATTATATGGAATTATGATTCTTTGAATTTAAAGCAAACAATATGATTTATTTATTTTCTCTACTCCCTCTTGATAAAGTAAAGCACATGTTTTGTTCATTGTTCTATCCCCAGTTGATAGAACATTCTCTGGCAAATAGAAACTTGAATGAAATGAATTTATTAATGGAAGTTTGCTATTTTAGTGCTTGCTTCGGCAGCACATATACTAAAATTGGAAGTTTGCTATTTTAATCACTTAGTCATCAAGTAAACTTCTCCTTACCTCAAACTGTGTGTCAGGCATGTTATTAAATATCATTTAATATATGTGGATCATTAACTAGAATGGGCTAGAAAACCATTCTCCTTGGGAAAATATTATACTGATCTTCAATTTAATGAGATATAATCTACATTTTTCAGCTTTATTAAGGTATAATTGACAAAATTTTAAGATACTTAATGTGTGCATCATGATGATCTGATATATGTATACAATATGAAAAGATTC
The DNA here is from genome assembly GCA_004027555.1 of Craseonycteris thonglongyai. NCBI lineage: Eukaryota > Metazoa > Chordata > Mammalia > Chiroptera > Craseonycteridae > Craseonycteris > Craseonycteris thonglongyai. The sequence continues at coordinate 7,612 of PVKE010040494.1, forward strand.
CTTCCATCTAGTTAATTAACACATTTAATGAAATATAATCTACATTGTAAAGTGTAGACCTACTTTATGCATTCAGTTCTCTTTAGAACTTGTGGGAGGGTATCAACTTTTATTCTTAATTCGCCTTCCTAGAAAAGTGTAATAAATCAGATCATACTATATATTTCTAAGTAAATGTCTGGCTGCCTCTTGGTTAACCAGAACTTCAACCCTATACCAAATACCCTGGTGGGGGTCGAGGGGAGCCCCACACTATAAGCCATGTCCAAAAATCACAAGTCAAGATCTCATGAATTAATTTTAAATTTATTCTTGGTTTAAAGGGTTAAAATTTGATAGCTTAACACTATTTAACTTCACATACAAAAAAAAGAAAATTTAGTGTTCCTATTTGAATAATAGTAATACCTTACCTTTTTGCCCATTTGACTATTTTCTACTAAGATAAATATTTAAAAATCAGATCTCAAAAACAGTATTTCTTAGTCATATAGATATCAAAAAAAAAGTGCAGTCCCAACTGCAAATGAGTTCAAATACACATGGTTTGGGAAAGTCATCTGTCCATATTCTTGTTTTTTGATGCTAATATTTTTAGCAATATGCCAACTGCCTCTTCATATCAATCAATCAATCAATCAGCCAGTCAATCATATACTTGTATTAAGCCACATTCTGTAGTAACAACAGGGCTGGCTCAACAAAATTAATAGGAAATTCAAGCTTCCAATACAGCTTGGGTCATCTGTGCTAGCAACCAAAGTCAAAATTATCCCTATGTGTGAAGAGAGAGAGATTCATACTAACTTAATGTGGTCAGTTTATAATTGGTTATGGCTAATCCATTCTTCAATTGAACCCTGCATGTGTCATTAAACTAGATGCCTCACTTGAAGACTGTATTGTCTTTAACGTGAAAAATTAACTTATAAACAACAAAATATATTTTTTTTATCAAAGATTTGCATTGTTTTTGAGGTTAATATTTCTCATATTGGCTACAAGATATATAATTTAAATTTGTTGCTTACTAAGAGTAGTAGGCAGAATAATTGTTCCCAAAGATTTTTATATTGTAATCCTCAGAATTTGTAATTATGTTAAATCACATGGCAAAGAATTAAGATTGTAAATAAAACTAGGGCTCCTAATAAATTGACCTTTTGACAGGGAGATAATCCTGGGTTATCCAGATTTGTCCAATGTAATTATAAGATCCTTAAAAATGAAAGACGGGGAAGCTGGGATGGCTCAGTGGGTTAATCACTCATTTTGCAGTCTCAGGGACTGAGGATCAAATCCGGGCCCCAGCCCATGCGGACCCACATGCTAAACTGAGGTGTGCTTCCCATGTGGGAGGCCCCAAGTTTGGTTCTCAACCGCCCCCCCACCCCCGCAGTTTGGCCCCTGGCTTGAGGAAGCATACCTCCCATGCAGGAGATCCCCAGCCCAGTTCCTGCCCTATGCAGCCCCACCCACCTGTGTGGATTGAAATTATATAGAAAAACCAATGACATACAACTATAGAGAGTGCTCTGGGCCCTCCCCCTTCTCTCTGTCTCTCTCTGTCTCTGTCAAGGACAGTGGAATAAATCTTAAAAAATAAAATAAAATAAATATCAGGGAAACCTGATCTCTGGGGCTCAGTGGGTTAAGTGCTCACTTTGCAGCCCTGGGGACCGAGGATTGAATCCTGGCCCCAGCCCCAGCCTGTGCAGACCCATATGCTGAACTGGGGAGTGCCCCCAGTTTGGTTCTCACCGGGGTGAGACCCCAGTCCAGTTCCTGCCCTATGCAGCCCTGCACCCACCTGTGGAACGAAACTGTGTGGAAAAACCAATGATGTGCAACTATGGAGACTGTTCTGGGCCTTCCCCCTTCTCTCTCCGTCTCTGTATATCTCTCTCTCTGTCAAAAACAATAAAAATAAATCTAAAAATAATAATAATAATAATAAAAGAGATCTGAAGAGAGAATCAGAAAGAGAGCAGTGTAAGAAGCTCAGTCTGATAGAGGAAGAAGGCATAAACCAAGGATAATGGGTAACCTCTATTAACTGCAAAAGGCAAGGGAATGGAGTTTCCCATAGAGCTGCAGAAAGGAATTCATACCTTCTGACATTGCAAGCACTCAGTGAGACCCATTCATGCCTTCAGCCCATAGAACTGTAAGATATTACACTTGGGAATTTTTAAGCCACTAAGTTTGTGGCAATTTGTTACAGCAGCCAAGCAAACCAGAACCTTGATTTTTTCCCCCCAGAAGTCTTTGTCACTAAAACTGCATTAATTTAAAAAAGTTAAAATTTTCTGACTTTTTAAAGGTATTGTTCACTCATTCAGTCATTCATTCATCCTCATTTATCCACCCTTCTACTCATTCATTCATTCATTCATTCATTCATTCATTTTCAGGAGATAATCGATAGCAGCCATGTCAACATTTCAAGAAGCAGCCAGGAAATGGAAAGAGATGAACAAGAAGCTTCTAAAGCACACAAAATGGATATTCTTGGAACAGAAATGGTAACTTATTTAGAAAGACAACACTTTTCAAACAGTTTCTAGAACTGTGTGGAAATTCTGACCTGTTGTAAGCAATTCCTTTTATTATTCTTTATATATTTAATATCAATACATATCAGTGTCTCCCAATTTTGGAGTTGACATTCTTTGAAAATTAAAACAAGCATTCTAAAAACATGAATGCACTTTAAGTGTAAACTTATATATATTCTGTTATATGATAGCATGAACCATGAGTTAAAATAAGTGATAGAAGTTTAGTTATTATCTGTCATGTGCACTAAATTCTTGAATGAAAATTACTGAGAAATAAAGAATATATGTATTGAAATAATTGACTTCTTAAAAACAATGATTTAAAATTATCTTTAGGGGATGCTAGGATAACTCAGCAGCTTAGCACTTGCCTCACAACCGTGAGGTCCACGATTTGAATTCCACTACTGACCTGTGCAAACCCATATGCTGAACTTTGGCAGAACTGGTAATTACCAAGATGGCTCGGCTGTCAAGGTTATTGCCTCCCATGTGGGAGGCACTCGGTTCGGTTCCTGCCCAGCATAGCCCCACATCCACTCTTGTGGAATGAAACTATGTAACAACTAATGATGTGCAACTATGGGGACTACTCTGGGCCCTCCACCTTCTCTCTCTCTTTCTCTCTCTCTCTCTCTCTCTCTCTCTCTCTCTCTCTCTCTCTCTCTCACATCTTCTCTCAAACAATAAAATTAATCTTTTTAAAAACTATCTTTAAATACAGGTCTCTCATCTTGAAAAACACACTGAGAAAATAAACCAAGATTCTCAGTTACATCAATATGTTCAAGAAACTGGTAAGAATCTGTTATTATTTGACCCCAATATAAATTTCTTATATTCATAAGTTTGTGATGGAATGGAAAATTTCCAAAGCATAGTTCCTCTCACTATGTCCTCCCACAGGGGACAGGGTAGTATTGGTGTATGTAATTAGGTTCTATGTGTGGTGATTGATGCAATAACCTTCTAAATTCTCTTATTGCCTATCAACCATGTATTCATCCTAAAAACTTAGAAGGTGATAAGCCAACCACATCTGAATTGCTTTTTGCCTCAGGAAACTAGAATAAAACTCAATGTTTATCAAACTCCCTGAGAACAGAAATGTTATCTACTCATTGATTGTATTACTTCTACTAACACGTTTAAGCACTTTTAAGTATAGTCCTCCAACCTACAGATATGAGATTAGACTACAGGCAAATCTTTGCAAGTTTGCATAATGTGTGTATGATTTGTCTTGCTGTCTTGCCTATAAAAGGGGAATGAGATGTTTTGTTGTCCTAAATTGCTAAAAAGGAAGATTTAAGTGAACTGTATCTGAACTGTTACTTAACTATATCTGTACGTGGGTTTTAGTTTGGTTTTGCTTATAGAAGTTGATCTTTCTTTTGTATTCTTCTGCTGTTTTTTTTTCTTGTTTTATAACTTTTCTTATTTTTTTTCCTGAGCATAAAAGTAAAACACGCATGGAGAAAATTTAGAAAAAATATATAATTAATATAAACAAGAGTTTCATCACTTATGACTTCTTAGCCAGAAATAACCACCATCATCTTTCTTCCTATATTTCTTGACATATACTAACTTACATAAATGAAATAATGCCATATATACACATTTATACCTTGATTCTTTTTCCTTAACTTATATTGTTAAAAGTTTCTCATGACATTGTAATTTCTTCTCAAACACCATGTTTATTAGTTACATAATATTCCTAGTTTTCTTTTCTGTTTATAGTCATAGATACGTCTGAGGATGAAGAAATTCCAAAGGTTTCAACTAAGTTTTTAAGAGAACAATTTGAAAAGTCTGCCCAGGAAAAAGTACTTTATTCAGATAAAGAGACAACTCCAGCCAAGCAAATTAAGGTAAGACAATTTCTCTATGAAGAAACATTAAGTGTGAAACCAGGTGTACGTTCATAGCATTTTCAAATTAATGAGTGGGAATAACCAAAAGTACCCTGAACGAGTACTTTTTCTGTTCCATAAGAAGATTATTGTTCTAAAGGGGAAAAGCAATAGTTACTTATAACTTTTCTCACTAGAGAAAATTAGGCAAGAAAAAAATTATATATGTTCTAAAGTTTAATAACTAACATTAGGTAAAATAATAAGTCTAAATGTCAGATACTTATTCTTTTCTGTTTAAAATTCCAAGGAAAACAAAACAACCCTCAAAAGTATGTTAAGAATTTTATTGTTTTTCTCTAGGTTACTCTGCATAGCACATTAAGTAAAGGAGGAACAATAATGCATAAAGTTTAAAATACTGAGTTTTTTAAATACACTAATTTTAAAGTACACTAAATTTTAAAATACATTAATATATTCAATGGAAATAGAACTCTAAAAGTGCAAATGGATTAAAGGGAACATAGTAGCAAACACTGAATATTGCTCCTAAGTAGATATCTGAATGGAGTATATCACCAGTTGTTCCCAATGGAGATGTCATAGCAGGTGGACAGGTGAAGGGCAGTGCCTAGAAAGTCTGTATTACTCTACTCATCTTTAAAGGATTTGATTTTCTCTCCCTTAAAGATTGAAAGTGAATATGAAGAGATTTTAAAGCCATCAATTGTGGGTACCTCTTCTACTCCTTGTACTTCAACCAGTCAACACAAGGAAACATCAACCACAAGATGTAGTGACCACATTATCACTTCTTCAACTCTGGCACAAGTTCATGCGACTCATTTGGGAAAAACAGAAGAATTTCCTCCTCCCCCACCTGATTTCCTTCAAACCCCAATAGATGTGACAGCATTTTCCCAGTCCCCTGAATTACCCAACCCTCCTAGAATTCTACCAGTCCCCAAAGAATTATATTCCAAGCAAAGAAATTTGTATGAATTAAACCGTTTATATAAACACATCCATCCTGAGTTAAGAAAAAACTTAGAAAAAGATTATATTAGTGAGGTTTCTGAGATTGTTTCTAGTCAAGTGAGTCCAGGGAGCTCAGTTACAGCAGATGTGCAACAAGCCCGGTATATTTTTGAAAATACAAATGGCAATTCTGAAAACGGTTTGAACTCAGAAAGAGAGCACCTGGAGTGGGATGAGATTCTGAAGGGGGAGGTGCAGTCCATGAGATGCATCTTTGAGAATCAGCCATTAGATTCCATCAACAATGGGTCTCCAGAGGAAGATAACATTTCCAAGGGCATCGCTGATCAAGAAATCATTGCTGGCGGTGATGTGAAGTATACCACATGGATGTTTGAAACCCAACCCATAGATACACTGGGGGATCATTCTTTTGGTACTGAAGGAAATGCGGAGAAAATTCCTGAGCTAGCCAGAGGAGACGTCCGCACAGTTCGGTGGATGTTTGAAACAAAACCATTAGACTCACTGAACAAAATGCATCAGAGTCAAGAAGAATTGGTGGTAACTGCCGTAAAGGACATAACTGGGGGGGATGTGAAGACTGTGAGATACATGTTTGAAACTCAACAGCTGGACCATCTTGGGCAGCTTCATTCAGTAGATGAGGTTCATCTACTGCAGCTGAGGTCCGAGCTCAAAGAAATTAAGGGAAATGTTAAGAGAAGTATAAAGTGTTTTGAAACGCAACCCTTATATGTTATTAGAGATGGTTTAGGTCAAATATTAGAAATTAAAACTGTCCACAGAGAAGATATTGAAAAAGGGGATGTGAGAACAGCACGTTGGATGTTTGAAACACAGCCCTTGGACACAATTAACAAGGATATCACAGAAATAAAAGTCATCCGAGGAATATCCATGGAAGAAAATGTCAAAGGTGGGGTGAATAGGGCAAAGTGGTTATTTGAAACTCAACCTTTGGAGAAAATCAAAGAAGACTCAGAAGAGGTCATCATTGAAAAGGAAACAATACTAGGTACAGATGTCTCCAGAAAGTGTTGGATGTTTGAAACACAACCATTAGACATTCTAAAAGAAGTTCCTGATGCAAATTCTGTAAGATCTGAAGAGATAATAGGGGGTGATGTACAAACTACTAAGCATCTATTTGAAACACTTCCAATAGAGGCTTTACAAGACAGCCCCGATGTAGGAAAACTTCAAAAAATTACTGCTTCTGAAGAAGAAAAGGGGGATGTTAGACACCAAAAATGGATTTTTGAAACCCATCCTCTGGAAGAAATTAGAGAAGATAAAAAAGAATACACACAAACAGTGAAACTTGAAGAAGTTGATAGAGGAGATGTAAGGAATTACACACATATCTTTGAATCAAACAATTTAATTAAATTTGATGCATCTCATAAAATAGAGGTGGAAGGAATCACAAGAGGAGCTGTAGAGTTAAATAAATCCCTCTTTGAAACAACACCACTATATGCCATTCAAGATCACCTTGGAAAATATCATCAGGTAAAGACAGTCCAGCAAGA
>PVKE010040495.1:0-14570 GCA_004027555.1 Craseonycteris thonglongyai
AGTTGGTCCTTGAATGGTAGGTAGAGAGAGATGGGGTGAGGGTGAGGCAGCTATATCTGCCCACTTGTCTTGAGGGGGCAGGGGTGGGAGGATTGACTGCAAGGGAGCAAAAGGGTATTTTGGGGGGTGATGGAAATACTCTGTATTTTGTTTGAGGTAATGGCTACATGGGTTTACACACTTGTCAAAACTCACTGAATTTAAGTTAGGTGCATTTTGTTATATGTAAATATACTTCAATAAAGTTGTTTTAAAAAAAAATTGCCCACCAGAGGCAGGGCATGCAGGAAACATCGGTGAACGGAAGACAGTCTTATATCCTGAGCCTCACGAATCCTAAAAGGAGAAAGATGGCTGGGAACTGACAAGACCTGGTCCAGAACAGGTGACAGATAATGGCACAGGCCACCCACAAGACAGTTTGCAAAAGTCATGGGAATGCTGGGAACTTATGGCTGCAAGGAGCACATACTAGCCAGAGCACTTACAGGCTCAGAGAACAGCTTCACTAGCTTCTTCAGTTCCTGCAGAACTTTTAGGTAGAATTTGAAGAGGAAGCTGACCACCAGAGTCCTCTTGAATTCCACTTTCCCCCCTGGAGCTGAGCCCGGGAGGGAGATTTCATCCAGAAGCAGCCTGCAAGCTTCATCTAGCATCAGCTCATTCCAGAGCCTGGTAGGGTTGGAGGTAGAAAGAGATCAGTTAAAGGTGGTCTGAATTATATAGCATGTGCTAAGTATTGAATGGTTGATCATTTAGAGACCCCAGTCCTTTTTTGTGAGTTGGATGGGAACTTAGAGATCATGTAACTAAGCCCTTCAGGACACCTGATTATAAACTCTGGGAGGTTGCACCAAGTGGCTGAGGGTGAGACTATGACCTGTTCCATTGCAATATGAACCAAGCATGTTCAAGAGCCAGAACATGCTGGGACCTGGCATAAAATAAGTAGACCATTAGGGTCAATTCTATTAGGAGCTAGACAAAGACTGAGACACTGCTTTTACTGACAAGAAAATAGCATGCACTCAAGCAGAAAGACTTGCTGGGTGTTGATATGCATAAGACAACTGAGGCTGAATGTAGTCCTGGGCTGTTTTGTTGTATCCTTCACCCAAAGAACACCATCTAATTAATCAAAGTCAAGTAAGGTTTGATTCATTTAGCAAAATTATAGCAAGAACAAGCAGCGATTCTACACATAGGAGTTTCTACCTACTTGGGGCTTTACCAACACTCACTGGAGCTCAGTTTCTGCTTGGTTTTGGCATTGTTTCAGTGGTTTTCTGCTTACCTCCCCAGGAGCTGCTGGCAGGACCTGTATGCACTGATGGTGGTCGCCCCAACCCCTCCGTAGGCAATGCTCAGATCCTCAATGGTGTCTGTGCCTTCTTTGAAGAGGACTCACAGGCCAGCAGTCACGTTGGCCAGGGCATTTTGCTGGCACTGAGCCTGACGGAAGGCTGACACAAATTCCCACTGTGGAGACAAAAAGTGGGTAGAATTATATGCTACGTCAAAACTAAGGGCGTGGTTTCTACCTCTACCACTAAGTAATCACTTAGACTCAATCTAAAGGGACACAAAGGACACTTGGCAGGAGTAGAGGGTCACGGGGCTGCCTTCTTGTTGAAAGTGGGTATGGTATCCTCCCGAAGGCTCTTCCCAAATCCCAAGCCTTTCAAGGAACAGGGGTCACTGTGCACTTTTCCTCTGTGGCCAGGATGCCTCTGCACAGAACGCCTGGCCCGAGATCAGTTCCAGGTGCTCTTGTCTCCGGGGGCCATGCCGCTAGGCTTCAGACACCTGTGAGGATGGAGGAGGCCTCCCAACATGGCTGCTATTAAATGTGATTTGCTGAAAGTGCCAAAGAGACCCATCACAATCATGGTGTGGAGAAACTACCACTTTCCATTTCACGTAGCTCATAAAGGAGTCAAAACAGCCTTTTCAACAGTGAACTAAGGAATCTCAGATCAGGAATGAGGGTCAGTAGGGGGATGGCCGCCCCACTGCCCCTTGGCACCATGACCGATGGGGTGCTGACATGGGGTAATGGGGGTGGCCTGTGCCTCAGGGTATTTCTATCTTTGTGGCCACCCAGGGCTCTGAGTTTGAGTCTGCTTGGTTTTCTGCCTGAGGCCTTTACACAGATGCACATTTGACTGGGAACACATTTCAGAGTTTCCATTTCACAAGATAAATAAAAGAAAATCATATGTAGCTGAAAGCATGACTTGATAGAAGACTTCCTGCATAACCCAGCTGATACCTGGCTTTTTGAGCAGTGTGTGTATATGTGTGTGCATCAGTGCGCACGTGTGTGTGTGTGGCCTTCTCTCTGGGAAGACCGTCCTCTTGGATTCAGGTACAGCTTTGGGGAGAGGCACAGGGAACACAGAGTGAGGACAGAGGGCCCCTTCATAGCCAGATGGTCGACCCCATCAGCCCCAGGGAGCCTGGGTTAGCAGATGGCAGGAGGCTCTCAGGTCCTCAGGAGCTGCTGGGATCAGCTAGAGTGGAGAGTGCGGAGGCCCCAGCCTTCTGGGTTCAGGCAGAGGGGCTCATTCCACAGCTAGAAAGCTTTAACTGCCGCCTCCTGGAGTGGATCCCAGGGCACGAAGAAGTGCAACCACAGGCCCTCAGCAGGCCTCACCCCACAGCTGAAACAACACCCCACATCCACACCCTGGCGCTACTTGCTCAAGGGTGTCCGGGGCCTTGGTGCTGGGCCAGTTCACCAGGAGCAGGAAGTTATTTTACGGGCAGAGGTATTTTTCTTCTATCTGTGTTCAGATTTCTAAAGACAACTGGACTGAGTTACGAAAAGGGAAAAACAACTCTCAAAAGCAACCGGTGGAATTCTTACCTTTTGAGAGTGAGGGATATACACAGATTCCAAAATTTCCTGTGACTTAAGGTCTGTGCTTGCCAACCCAGCAAGGAAATGTTCGTTTAGAGGAATCTGCCGTGTACTTTCTGTTGAAGATAACAACATTTCTGCACAGTGGCAACAAGGAATGCATGATTATTCTCTACTCTAAAATGTCAGAGGCAAAGAATGCCACCTTCCCTGGCACCAAGTGATGCAGAGATCTGCGTCCGTGACAGTCAGGGCTCCCTCCCCCCTCCCCAGGGAGGGGTGACGGCAGCTTCACGACATTTACTCTTATCAGTGCCTGTGCTATGTCAAGCTGGTCTCCTCCCACCTCGAGGGCCTGCCAGGCCTGTTAGGGTTTTCATCCTTCATCAGTGGATGGTTAACTAAATCTAACTCATTCCATTCTGTGATAAGGGTGTAACTTAAGCTGAGACAGGGTTTATTTTCACTCTTAACAAAGTTCAAACCATTGGATTTGCTTTTTGTTCTTGCTGCTGCTGTTGGCTTTAAAGTGAAGGGAGCCATTCACAAAACCTCCTTTTAGTCCAATTGTCACCTCTGAGCATCAGAGCAGTGCCCCCGACTTTAAAAAGTGGTGTAAGGTTCCACAGGGTGTGCAGTGTGAGGAGCTCTGACATGGGTTCGATTCCTGGCCCGAGTGGCGACATGCTGATCGGAAGGGAGGTGTAGGAAGGCACACCCCAAAGGAGCCCCTGTGGACCTTGGCTGGCTCGCCCTGCTGCTGGTCAGCGAGCTCATCTGCTGGCCTAGTTGGAGCTGGGCCTCACTCAGGTGGAGGAGCTTTGGCAGAGCTGGGAAAACAAAGACCTTAAGCAGAGGTCAACAGCTAGCAGGCCATAAAAACACCCGCTTCTACTGCTTACTTCTAGCGGTGTGGAGGGCTGGCCCGTGGGCACCGGCCTTGCTATCCTGATGCCCGAGTCCTGGCTTCTTCTCTCCTTGTCTTTGAGGGTTGAGCTGGGGTCCTCTGGACAAGACTGGAGGCCTCAGCTAAATGACTGACAGGGCCAGGCAGGGGTGAGGCCTTCCCTCTCCTCCCTCCTGGGTGGGCCCCCGGCAAAGCTGAAGAGGGAGGGGAGAGCTTTTCATCTGCCACCAAGTCTCTCCCGACACTCCGCGTTCCCACCAATCAGGGATGGGATTGAGTTAGCCAACCAACCCCTCGGGAGGCTTAGGAGGCCTGTAGTGTAGCTTCTGATCAGACACATCCCTGATGTTCATAGGCAGTAGAATGTGATTGCTCCCTTGGCACCCCCGTGCCTGCGCCTGTGTCAGTCCATGGAGGGGTAGAGGGTGGACCCGTGCAGTGGGTTGGGCAGCAGGAATGGGTATTTGGTGGGTTATGGGTGAAGGAGGAGAAGTGATGGGGAGGAGGCATTAGAGGCCCCTGGGAAGCGGCCTGCTGAAGAGGCAAGCACACCCATTTGCAAATTAGACACGCCCGCCTCTGCATGTTACCTCCACTAGGTGGTTACGCAGAGGAGACTTGCTATGTGTCAAGTGTCCAGTACATCCTGGTCCACAACGAAGGCCCAGTCAGGGGAGTGTCAGCAAGCTAGGAGCAGCCAGAGGCAGGGTGCGAGCTGAGCACTTCTGGGGAAACGAAGGAAGTTTAGCACGGAGTGACGCCCAGGGAATGGCTCTCAGCCAGCATGTAAAATTGGTCCTGGCCTTCCTCCCACCCCCAGAGGGTCCTCACCAGACATGTGACCTCCCACACAGTGACTAGGGGAGGAGAAGGGGACACGAAGAGGAGGAGGGGCTGGAGTCCTCAGGCCACAGAGAGCCTTCGCTCCGCCTCTGCACCCCTGACTGACACGGCTGACAGCTGAGTTTCAGGGTAGGTGTCGTGTGTATGTGGGGGTGGTGCTGGAGGCAGCACGAGCCACCCCCTTGCCTCCACATGGCTCCCTCCAGGAGCCTCACAGTGCATTAAGAGCCAGAGACCTGGGCTCCGACTCAAAGCAAGTCTTTAAAAAACAAACAAAAATGAGCACACAAACAAAACTCATTAGGTGCTAGTCAGAGTGTCCTGAGGTAGCTTACCTTTCGATATCAGATTGAGGGCCGGTGGCCCACAGCCAGCATTGGGTTCAGCTCAGAAGAGCGATGCCGGCTTCGGATATGTCCCCCTAAGGACAAAGGAGAGAGTGTGACAGCCTGGGTCAGTCTACCCGCAAACCTGGGCCCCTCAGGCACCTGCTTATGGTCGTCGCTGGTAGCAAAAGGACCCAGAGGAGTCTGTGTCTCCTCTGCAGAGGGGACTCAGGTCACACCATCCAGGAGTTCGTTCTGTCTGAGATGGCCCCCTCCCACCCGCTACTGTGGATAGAGAGGCACCGATGGCAACTAACACTCGCAGAGCATTAGGTATGTGCTGCCTGCTGTCAACCTCTTCACACACATGTCCTCACACGTCCTCACAACAAGCCAGCTTGATTGATGCCATTTCCCCAGTCTACAGGCGAAGACACTGGGCATGGAGAACTGATGAAACCTCAGTTTACACAGGGGCAGGAGTGTGATTCAAATTCAAGCAGCGAGGCTCCGTGACCAGTTCTGAACCGCCCCCAACTCAGCCTTGGCCACAGCACAGGTGGCCATGGTGCCAGCTACAGAGATGCTGTCCTGCCTCGGGTACACAGGACCTCAGCCTCATCTCACACAGCCTCTGACATGGCCACATGCCACGTGGGCCGTGTAAGGGTTCCAGGTACCCACACCTCTGTTTGGAAGATTCCTCTTGGTTCTGGTTGAGCCTGTAGCATCTCAGAACTTGGGTGGACAATGACTGGCCATTTAACTCAATACCCTCCTCCCCACGTAGGGACAGAATCTATAGTGACCCCTCTGGTAGCTGTGGTCTGGGCTGGAATGCTGGTGAGGACAGGGAATCCCCATTCCTCTACGTACCGCTCAGTTTTAAAGTTCTCATTGCCACTGAGCTGAAATGTGTCCCTAGATGCTCAACTACCAACTTCTGCCCTGTGTGATCACATGAAATGAATCATATGTCCTCCAGAGTCTATAGCTATTTGAGAGAGAGTGAGAGAGTACTGAATTCTAGCCACTAGACCACCAGGGAGGAAGTATATATTTGAAAGCAGCTCTCGTGATCACTCTGACCATCCTCATCCCCTCAATTCGTCTTACTAATGTGGTTCCCACCCTCTGACTCTCCTGCCACCATCTCCTCACCGGGATCCAGGTGTCAGTCAGGGTTCTTGACTAGGGGGAGAGTGGGGGAAGATTTTGGAGCCAACTGAAGATGCTTTTCAAAGGAAACATGCTCTCCCCCGATCCCTCTTATCTCAAGGATTTCTAAGACACCATTTGGAGTATGTAGGAGAGGAAACGTGTATTTTGAAAACCTAACTTGGTCTTTTCTTCTTTCTTCTGAGGTCAAGAGTAACCAGACCTTTAATTGTGCCTCCCAGATCTGAGCATTATTTTTCAGCTGAGGTCTCAAAAGTCTGAAGTAGAGAAACCTACCCTCCTTATTTTAGGTTCCTTACTTCTGTTCATGCAGCCTAAAGCTAAATGAGAATCTTTGACAGTCTTAGAAAATCACCAAAACCATGAAGTCCTTTCCCAACTATGTTGCTGCTTGGCTCTTCTATTATATTAGACTTGACTTAGAATCTTCCTTTAAATATGTTATTCAGTAATGTTTGTTAAATATTAACTATTTATTTATGGTGCCAGTTCTTTCAATCTGCTGAGACCCTTTTGCATATGCCTATTTCAACATTTCAGGGAGATTAAGAAGTAAGTACAGCGCGCCCAGCGATTGGCCCAAACATACGGCCATATTCCAGATCTGCTGGCCCGCCAGGCTCCTCGGGGGCTTCAGGAGGGCTCGGTATGTCTGAGTTTTCTCCTCTGGGAGCTCGGAAACCCTCTCAGCCAAGATGTCCTTCACGTGGGCCAGACTGCAGCCAGCACCTATTGTCAGTCCTGGACAGCAAAGCGTTTTTATAGATCACATGGAACAAATTGCTGATTTGTAATGGTGGTACCAGGGCCTTAGTGCCCGACTAGTGCAGTGGCTTTCCACGCTGGCTGCACAGAGGGTCACCGGGTACTTGAAAACAGCCCAGATGTCTCACTCCCAGAGCCACTAAACCAGAATCCTGGCGGGGGGCTTTTTCAAGGCTCCCCACGTAGTTCTCCTGTGCGTCTCTTTGAACAAACACAAGGGAATAGGGACTAGAGAGAGGAACGAGAGTAACAGCTAGCAGGTAGTAGACCCTACTAGAACTTTCCATCACCCCTCCTGACTAATGACAGTGAAGCTATGCAAAGATGTTTTGTAATTAAAGGGGAGAAATTTGATGGCATCAAAATAATGGCAAATGTCTTTCAATTGCCTAGGCCATTGTCAAAAATTAATAATGCTTTGACTGCTGGTATATACCTCTACAGGTAATCTTGATACTCAAAATTTTCAATAACCAGTTCCATGAGTGGCTCTGGCTAATCAGAATGAACACAGCCCACTTGAGGATCTGTCCCAGGTATTATGTTGGGTGTTGTTGAATGTAGGGATGTTAGGGGTCCCTAGAGAGGGGCCAGGGAAACAGGAGCAGTGGGAGAGCATCCAAGAGGCTCCGGGGTGATGCTACTAGCTACCTGGCAAGGAAGTAATTAAAAAATTTAACAACCATTGCAGCCATACTTGTGATTATTGGCAGGATATTAGTACTGGCTTTGAGGTTGTTTTTTAAGAGTTATTTTATTGTTTTTGACAGAGACAGAGTGAGGCAGAGAGAAGGAGGAGGGCCCAGAGCAGTCTCCATAGTTGTACATCATCAGTTTTTTTCCAACATAGTTTTGTTCCACACAGGTGGGCCGGGGGCCGCACAGAGCAGGAACTAGGCTGGAGGCCTCCCACATGGGAAGCACACCCCAGTTCAGGATATGGGTCCGAATGGGTGGGGCTGAGATTTGATCCTGGGTCCCTGGGGCTGCAAAGAAAGCACTTAACCTGCTAAGCCATCTCAGCTTCCCCGCCCCCATTTTTTAAAAAGATTTATTTTATTGTTATATTTATTTTTTGACATAGACAGAGAGAAAAGGAGACAGAGAGACAGCGAGAAGGAGGTTTTTCTATAGCAGGGATGTAGAAGGCTCAGATCAATCTTTGAAAGTGAAGAAGTCACTCAAACCTTTAGGATATGACTTAGTGGGCTGTTTAAAATGAATTTTTCACTCACTATCAGGTTTAGAATATTTCATTATATTCCTAGTTTGCTCTGAATTTGTATTATAAATGGGTACTGAATTATTATTAAGTGCTTTTCCTCTATCTAGGTGATCACTAGGTTTTTCTCTTTTACTATACTACTGTGATAAAGTAAACAATTTTCTCAGGTAAAATCTATCTTATATTCCTGAAAGTCTACTTGGTCATGAAAAAGAAATGAATCCTTCACTTCTCCGGGGCAGGATGAATCACTAACATATAGTTTGATTCCATCACTTTCAGGGCTGAGTTCTAACCGCATTTAGTCTCTTTTTATTAGGTTGCAAACAGGGCTTTGAGTTTTCTCTTGTGGATTAATCTTTGAGCATATTTCACCTTTCCATATAGCTTTATTATTAATCAACATGAAAACTGTACTTGGCACAATACTTGCCCAGCCTCTGCCAACATACACATACCACACCCCCACCCCTGCTTCAATGCTTCAAAGCTCTCAGCTAAACAAATTGATAACGAAAGCTGCTGGCTGCTCCATATTCTTACACGAAGCAAATCTTGCCAAAAAGCAACTAAACTGCTCCTCCTCCTGGAATGTCTCAAGCTAGAGGCCTCACTCTGTTTCTGTTCCATTGTCTCACAGAAGACATTTTCTAACAGGGGACCCCACCTCAGACCCATCAGCCATGGTCTGTTGCTTCCTAGCACCACATATTCTATTGGAGTTGGCCTTTCAGAAAAATCCTGACCTTGTCTTTGCCCACAGGAGAGCTAGGAAGACCAAGCTTACTTTGTAAAATTCTTCCTACCCTATATAGATCCAGAGTCTTATTAGTAGGGAAGAAACCAGAAACAAAAAGACTATTTATTATTATTATTATCATCTTTTTAAGGTCAGAAGCATCACACAGACCAGCAGGATCATCTCTTATTTGACAGTTCTGACCCAGGATTGAGTAAAATCTCAGCAGACTGCTCTATAGCCTGTCTTCATAAACACAGATTTCAAACTCAGGTTGAGGCCAGACAATCCAGCTGGAAGCTTTCACTGGGCTAGTCCCATACCTCATATTACTCCCTCACTTTGTGTTAGGCATGACACTGCTGTACTGAGAAAATTCTTTTTATTGTACTTCTATTTATATTTTATTCCATCTTTTGTCATAAAACCTATTCCAATGGAATTGAAAAGAACTTTAACTTGGTTTGATTCTCAGAACATGGATTTTGTATTAATTCTGCTCTTCTCAGAGGTCATGGATCTATGGGTTAAAGATGCAGTGACTTTCTGGACCACTTACTACATTAAAGATTTTGAGGAAAAAATGTACATATACTGAGCTAAACATTATGTGATATAGACTAGCATAAAAAATCTAAACAAACATAAGACATCTACTTCCTGAAATCTACACAGAAATCTACTTCCTGGGGTGTGTGGGTGGGGTTAGGGGTACATTGGGCTCCAGGGTAGTCTTGTCCCACCAATGTCCTTGACTCTTGGGCCTTAGGAAGTTTGAGAATCCTGGGAAATGTCCCTGGAAGCCACTAGAGGGCACTCACACCTTAATTTTAAGAGGCCCTGAGGCAGGCACTTGATTTATTTCTTCACATTTCAGAATCCAGCTCCAGTTTGCCAGCAGAGTTCAAAATAAGCAGTGCATTCTAACAGCCAGTGCGCCAGGCCTTGGGGACAAGATGGCAGTAACAGCAGAGCTCTGATTTGGAAGTGGGAGATGTGTGGTTGGGTGACATGGCTACCAGCCACTTTAGAGACTGCAGGCAAGTCCACTTTCCTTTGGCCTCCTGGCTTCCTCATCTATCAAATGAAGCACTGGGGTTACATTGAGGGTTTTGGCTTGTCCCCTGAAGAGCCCTCTCAGGGGCAGATATAAGGAGCTCAGTGACAGGGGAGCTGAAAAGTCTCCCCACTCCTTCAAACAGAGCAGCTTATTTTCATTTACTTCTTTAAGATTTGAAGATGGTGTGGTGGTGCTAAAGAGAATTTTAAAAACCCTGGGTTTTCACCTGGTTTAATATTTCCTCTCCCTCTTCTTTCTATCAGGACCAAGGTTTCAGGCAAATCTAAGCACATTCCTCTCATTTTCAGAGTGGCATTCAGGTGTGCTGCCTGAATTGTCCCAAGGCTAAAGCTGAGACACGTGGTGCCTGGCAAAACCAGGAGGGGCCCCTTCCCTTGCAAATGAGTGGGGTAAGGCCAGGGAAGGCAGGCTGATC
Organism: Craseonycteris thonglongyai; assembly: GCA_004027555.1. NCBI lineage: Eukaryota > Metazoa > Chordata > Mammalia > Chiroptera > Craseonycteridae > Craseonycteris > Craseonycteris thonglongyai. Next base: position 10,344 of record PVKE010040495.1, read on the forward strand.
TGCAGCACAATCTAAGTTGGCTGATGCTGGTATGAGGCCAGGAAGGTAGGACTTCTCAATGGCAGTTATACAGCCAAGGAGGGTCCCCTCCTCCGCCGACTTCTGACCCCCACAAACACATGGTAACCTACAAGTCAGTCTTGATTAAAACTTTCAGTTCAGTCAATCTCTTTGTTGGCTAAGAAATTCATCTTTACCACTAATTCCCAAATTCAAGTTTCTGACCAAGTCATTCATTATTTTTCCCCATTAAGTCATTGATTGAGCATTTACATGCATGTACAGTACTTGTGTGCATGCACCTATATGCTAGAAGCTCTGGGGGATGAGGAAAGGAATAAAATATGGCTTCTTATGTCAAAGAATTGCTCTACATCTTGAAGGCAAAGTCCTGCATATTTCCTTCCAACTCTGTGAGTGCTGTCTTGCCTGATGATACTGCACATCGTGGCTCTTACGGATGGTAAGTGACTGGTGTGCTTGCCCAGTCAGGTCTTTCTCCCACTGGCCTCTTGATATTGTCCCCATGAGACAGATAGTATTTGAATGCCAAACAATATTTCTCCTACTCTCCCCCTGCCAATACCCTCAGTTCCTGGAATACACTGTTCAAGCTATGGATAGAACCAGCTCTTTCTTGCTGTCTTCCTGTCAACCTGACACTGTGAACTATTGTCTGTAGTTCACCATAGCATTTCACAGGCAACAATCCTGTGGGTGACTATAAGGTCTTGAATATCTCATAGTCTGTGCAAAGGTTTTAGTAGTAAAGTTTCATGGTGGGGATGTCTATATCACATCAGAAAAATGATGAGTTGGAAATAGGCCAGACAAGACAAATGTATAAGGAAATTCCAAACTATTTGGCTATGGAAGTTGAGTGCAGAGATTGGTTCACTAATATTTTATAGGAACGCCAGGAACTCACCCTCACTTGTTTTAGACACCATATTCAGCTCAGAAATCCTAGCAGGACAGAGGAGAATTGGGTGAAAATGTCCTTGAGATTTCACTGCAGGTCCTGAAAAATAAATATATATTTTAGAGAGAGTTAGGAAAGAGAAAAATGTCTGTTTGTTTTTTTTTTTTTATCTTTTCACATTTATAGAGAGAAATTATCTTTTTGTCTTCAGTACATAGTTATTTCTATTTTACTTTTTGACAGATAGAGAGAGAGACAGAGACAGAGACAGTTAGAGAACCGAACTGTGGGAACTCCCCAGTTCAGCATGTGGGTCCTGCCTGGGCCGGAGCCGGGATTCGATCCTCGGTCCTCATGGCCTCAAAGCGAGCGCTCAACCCGCTGAGCCGTCCCGGCTTTCCCCAAAATGTCTGTTTTTAACATTGAAAGTTTTTCATAAAAATGTTCAGATGCTTGTTTTAACAACTGACAATAATTGTATATAGATGTGAAAGCAGTGGCCCAATACATAGCCAAATGCATTTATTATATAATGCACACTCTCTCGGTCTATGTATTTACTTATACACTCACTACATGTATATAAAAATAGGAAGACTTTCTTGGAAACTTTTGCCAATGGGCATCAGGAGACATATATTAGAATATATGTAATAGTCTCAGCTTGGAAAGCACTCCATGTCCTACAACAGAATGAAAGAACAAATTGTGCCATAGTCATAGCATGGAATCTATGTGGGTGAAGCTCAGCTCAAGAAAGTTGAGTGAGCCAAAAAAATTTGCAGAAGAATCATTCCATGTCAGCCTATTTATGTGAAGTTCAAAAATATGCAAAACTAAATGACATCTCTCTTAGGAATTCAAATATATGTGGTAAAACTGTGAAAACAAGGGAGAGACTGACCAGCACCATAGTCAGGCTAATGAGTGTCTCCCAGGAGAAGGGAAGGGGATGTGGTTGGCAGGGGCCCCAGAGCCTTCAAAGTTCTTGGAAAGTTCTCGTTCTGAAACCGGGTGTGCATTGCTACTATCCCCATACATATCTTACAGAATTCTATTATAGCTACTTACTATTTCACAAAAATTAATATAAAAAAGACAAGATAAAGTACATGATTAAAAAAAAACCCAGAGCCCTCTAATACTTTTTCTCCACACCTCAAGAGGTTACCCTGCAAACTCTCAGGGTCTCCAACTATATTTTTACAATATACTATTACAATATTATAATATTTTTATTATAAAGGTTTTTGTTTTTAAAAAGCAATGTTTGTAGACTGAGAGCAGAGTAGGGGACAGTAAATTCAGCTTGGCATTATCGGAGGCACGGGAACTTTTGTGATCACTCACCAGTGAGGTGTTGCCCAGGATGAGAGGGGCTTCGGGTGTTTCACTTTCAGCTCCAGGAGATCCTTGAGGGTCCCAGGGGAGATCCAGGTAACCCTCTCTCCATGAAAGGTCAGGGTTCTTTGTTCTGGGTTCTCTGCCATTCTCTAAGTGCAAATGACAAGTGTGTATGCACATGTCCATACCTGTCACCCTGGGTTATGCAAGATCCCAGGTGGAGGCATGGTCCTCTAGAGAGATTTCAGGAGTCTTTGGGTCCAGTTGACCAAAAAGATGCTCACTATATCCATTGGCTAATGCCTGAATATTCATAATTAGATATATGCTTTTTTAGCTTAAAACTTGTTTATATGTAGCTTTTTGGAGACAAGTGGCAATAGGAACTTGCACCTGTCACTTTCAATATAGATTAATTTAATATAATTTAGCATCAAGGCCTTAAAAATCAGAATTATACGAATGCTCCCTAAGTTAATATATTTAGCCTGGACTTTCTCTCTGAAGTCCAAATTCATATATCTGAATGAGTACTCGATGTTGACTCTTAGATATGTAACAGGCACCTCAAATTTAAGACGTCCAAAACCGAGATCCTCACATCCCCTCCCCTTCCAAGCCCCTGAAAAGGCCCCCTCCTCCCCAAAGAGAACAATGCCTTGCTCCTCAGGTCTTCCCTTTCTCTGTAAGTGGCCACATCCCCTTCTAGCCATCTGAAGCCCAGAGTCAGCCTTGACTCCTCTCTCTCCCCCATACTCCACATCACAGCCTTCAGCAAATCTTGTTGACTTTTCTTCCAAAATATATCCAGACTCCACTCGCTCTTCACCACCTGCACGCTGCCAGCCTGCTCCAGCACCACCATCTCTTAGGATGGCACTGGTGCCCGGACTGGGATCCTTGCTTCTTCTCTTCCCTTGCCCAGGCTACTCCCATCCCAGCAGCCAGCATGACTCCAGATCCATTACAACCTTAATAGGAGAATAGCCCTCCTCTGTCCCACCTCTCCAATAGCTTCTCATCTCACATAGAGCAAAAGCCATAAGTCTGGAATGCTCTGCCCGCTCCCTCCCCCACAAGCCTGCAGCCAAGCTGGCCCCTGCTCTGTCCCTGATCAGGGCAGGCATTCTCCTACCCCTTGCACCTTTGCAATTGGCAGTGCGCATGGCCTGCTTGCTCTTCTCCTCCATGTCTTTGTGGTTGGTTCCCTCCCCTCCTTTAGGACTTTCCTCAAAGGTTACCTTCTCAGAGAAGTCTTCCCCGGCTGCATATTTAAAACTGCAAACCCTTGCACTCTATTTTCCTTTGCTATTTTATTTTTTCTCTTTCTCACTTGCTAACACACTCTCTCTCTTATCTGTTAGCCTGCTTATTGTCTACCTCTCCCACCAGATTACATACTCCTCGAGGTCTTTGTGTTAGTTTTGTTCCCTGCTGGATATTCAGTATCTATAGCACTGCCTGGCATGTTTCTGGGTGAACAAATACCTGCTGAATGCATGAATAAACACATTAGAACCCCTTCAGAGTTAGGTATTTCATACATTGAGGCCACTGGATGCCTGAGAGGGAAGATAGAAAAGTTAATAGAGAGAAGGGTGAGAAATGGGAGCAGAGCTGGGAGTGCTCCTTGGGATCAATGTACTGTTGTGTTTGGAGAGACCAGGTAAGAAGCCGAGTGAAGTTGTATCAATTGGCACAGTCAACAGGAACACGTTCTAGATGACAACAATGAGAATAATGATGTTATTTAAAAAATAGCCTTAGCTGAGACTTTGGGGAATGTGTCCAGGCCACCAGCCAGGGCTTGGGGTGCAGGGCAGGGAAAGGCATCTTGATCTAATCAGACATTTTCCTAATTTGACAATTTTTAAAAAAGATTTACTTCATTGTTTTTGACAAAGAGAGAGATCGAGAGAGAGAGAGAGAGAGAGAGAGAGAGAGAGAGAGAGAGAGAGAGA
>PVKE010040496.1:0-14570 GCA_004027555.1 Craseonycteris thonglongyai
AGGGGGAGGGCCCAGAGCAGTCTCCACAGTTGACATTAGTTTTCCATATAGTTTTACTCCACAGGTGGGCGCGGGGCTGCGCAGGGCAGGAACTGGGCCGGGAGCCTCCCACATAGGCCCCGGCAAGAACTGAACTGGGGGCACACCCCAGTTCAGCATGTGGGTCTGCATGGGCTGGGGCCGGGATTCGATCCTCGGTCCTTGGGACTTCAAAGCGAGCGCTTAACCCGCTGAGCCATTTGGGCTTTTCCAATATTGTATATTATTGCAATCATTCATTCAGTTAACTTTTTATGTGGTAAAATAGTTATAATTATTCTCTTTGATCTGCTAGAGAATTACCATATTTTTTATAAAGCTTAGGTTCTTGCTTGTATATTTGTCTACATCTTGCATTAAAGATCATCAGGAATGCAGGTGTAGTTGAACAAGAAGAGTTTATTGCTCTCAGAACTAGAGAGTACACACCACAGGGTACTGAGTAGCATATCAGTAATAGGATGTTAGAACTTATTGTAAGATTTAGGCTTATCATATGTTATTTTGGGGAATATTTAAATAAACTAGAATTTGCTCTGACTTTGATGCCATCAGGAAGTGCAGGTAATTTTACTTGGTATTTTAATAAATCTTATCTAGAAGAAGGGAATACCAGAGTGAGGCAAAAATTGCAATTAATAAAGAAGTAGCAGTTATGTCTGTGAGCCAGGCTGTGAGGATGTTGGGTTATCTTGTGATTTGAATGATGTCCATGTTCAGATAGAGATCATTTTTGGGTTTTTTAGGGGTTTTTTTTTTTTTTTGGTCATGATCCATCATGACTACAGAATGGTTTTGTCTGGTGTTGATTTTCTGTAAAATTATTTATGTTCATAGGAGAACACCAAGACATAGCTGTGTTTGCCAGGTAACCTCCTATCAATACTCAAGTTCAACCAATAGTGCCTGACCAGCACCTGATGTTAAGACTGTATTTCTTTTTCTCACATTTATTTCATATATATGTCTTTCATTTCTAAAAAATAAGAATTCTTTCTTTCAAGACTATGTCATCCCCTTTTGCTCAGTTATCATCTTGCCCATGCCATGAGAAATATTTCAATAGAAACAACGAGTTTTTTTTGTACTCTGTTTAAATGGCAGAGTCCTCTGCTTAGTGGTTCTCCAGTTAATAATTCTTTCTCATAGTGAGAGAAGATTCATTACTTGTCTAATCCTCTTTTTTTCATCTTGCAGGGCTTTATCTAATAAATAGAATGAACTGGTGATACTCTAGAGTATGTTTCTTTTTTTAAGATTTATTTTTATTGTTTTTGACAGAGAGAGAGAGATATATATAGAGACAGAGACAGAGAGGAGGAGGGCCCAGAACAGTATCCATAGTTGCACATCATTGGTTTTTCCACATGGTTTCATTCCACAGTTGGGCGCGGGGCTGCACAGGGCAGGAGTCTCACCCCAGTGAGAACTGAACTGGGGGCACTCCCCAGTTCAGCATATGGGTCCGCACCAGCCGGGCTGGAATTCAATCCTCGGTTGGTCCCTGGGGCTTCAAAGTGAGCGCTTAACCCACTGAGCCATCCCGGCTTCCCCTAGAATACTTTTCAACCTAGAATATATTGCTGTTACTTTACCTCTAGTTGGTAGAATCTATATATTAATAATTTGACTTGGCGATGATGGATATATTTAAGGAACAAACAGAAGAGGAGATGAATGCCACAAGATTCTAAGAGACCACATAGGCAAGCCAAGAGGAGACCTCATAGGTCATCCATTGATGAGCAAAGCATAAAGTTAATTTGGTAGGGAATAAGTTTTTGTTCTCTTTTGTATGCCTGCCCTACGCTGAATCTGTGTTCTGCCATAGATCCCAGCTGTCTCAAGGCTGTGGAGAATATGGCATTATTAAAAACATGTAAGCCTCTGTAAGTCAAACTAGCCTGATTTCTTTTACATTAAGTTGACCTAGAACTCTAAAATGTTCTTACAATTTTTCAGGATTTTCAGGCCTCAGTAACAGAGAGAACTTCTTCCTTTCTTTCTTTTCATAGTCTTCCTGTGCTTCAATGAATATTTTGGTACCACACGAGAGTAACACAGGATTATATACAATTTAAACAGTTGTAAAGATTTTCTACTATTCTTTTAATGTTGACCAGTACTTATGTGACCTTTTTTTATATATGAAACAAAACCACTATGTCATCTTCTCTGTGTCATTGGGAAACATAATGTTATCGGTAAAAATTATTAACTCTGGCACCAGAATAAGTTTATATCTTGGGTCCACAAATCCTGGTTGTGTGATTTTTGGCAAGTTAATTGATTTTTCTGTGCCTGTGTGTCTTCATCTGTAGAACTGGGTAATAAAAGCAACTTTCTATGTTGAGTCACTGTAAGAATTAAATGAGTTTTAATATATTTATAAAGCATTTAAAATCATTTCCAGGGATTCTAGGATGGCTCAGTGAGTTACATGCTTGACTTGCAGCCCCGGGGTCTGAGGATCAAATCCTGGCCCCAGCCCATGCAGATCCACATGCTGAACTGGGGTCTGGCCTCAGTTGCCTTCTCACTGGGGCAAGCTTCCCATGTAGGAGGACCCTGGTTCAGCCCCTAGCTTGTGGGGACATGCCTCCTATGCAGGAGGCCACTAGACAGGTTTCTGCTCTACATGGCCCTTCATCCATCTGTGTGTAATAAAACTATGTTGAAAACTGATGATGTACAACTATGGAGACTGCTCTGGGCCCTACCCCTTCTCTCTTTCTCTCTGTCTCTGTCTCTCTCTCTCTCTGCATCAAAAACAAAATAAATCTGAAAAATAAAATAAAATATTTTCCAGCACACAGTAAATATTGAATAAATTTTAGCTATCATTTACCTTTTTAAAATAACTATTTAATTACCAGCTAAATAAATAAATATGCCAGGTATTTTATGCTTTATTAGAAATAATACCAAACTTGTGGTATAAAACAACGGCAGTCACTTAAGATTATTTTTTACTGTTCTGGGATTGCTTGGGTTTACCAAGTTGGTTTCTGCTCAAAATTGCTCATATGGTTGCTGTTGGATATTAGCTGGAGTCATCTCAAATACTTCTTTTCTCATAATTCTGGCTGGTAGCTGGGACCTCAACAGAAGCTGTTATGGAGAACAACTACCTATATTTGAACACTGGATGCAAACTGAGGTTCCTACAGCATGGTGGCTGGGTTCTGAGGGCAAGCTTTCCAAGAGTTAGAGCTGAGGAGAAGCTGGATTTCTTTTTTCTTTTAATTTTGTCTTACCTCAGAAGCATGTTAAGGCCAGCCCATATTCCAGAGGAATTATATTTTATCTTTTGATGGGAAGAGAGTCAACAAATGTGTAAAAATGTTTTAAAACCATTACATTAACCATAACAAAATAATTAAAGAAAAAAAGGTGATAATGAATAGAGATTTATTATATATCTATAATAACATTCTTTTAACCTTGTTTAGAATATTTGTATAACAATAAATCTGTAAGCACTTTATCACCACTTTTCCTGCCCTTACCCCAAATAACCAGGTAGTGGGAAAACTTGGCAGTATATCTATCTAATATTTTAGTTTTTAGAATGGCTTACTTGGATTTGTATATGATTAAAATTCATTAGACAGTTACAATATCAAATGCTATATCTCAGAAATCATTATGAGTGTCTGCTATCTTGAACCACTTTGACTGTAAATATTATGGTCAATGTAGCTAGGCTATAGTGTCCAGCTGTTTGGTCTAATGAACTAAAAACTAATCTAGATGTTGCTGTGTACTTATTTTGTGGATGTGATTAACATATAATTAGTAATCTTTAAATAATGAAGAATACTCTGATAAAATGGGTGGGCCCCATTCAATCAGTTTAAGCTCTTAGAAACTGAGTTGTCCCGGATAAGAATAAATTCTACCTTAAAACTGTAACATAGAAATTCTGCCTGGGTTTCTAGTGTGCTGTCCTCTTTTAGCAATTTAAAACTTGCTGGCCTCCTACAATTTTGTGTCAATTACTTAAAACAAATCTCTTAATGTACATTTACATATATCCTATTGGTTCTGTTTCTCTGGAGAACCTGGACTAATACAACCACTTTTTAGCAGTTATAATGGTGATCTTCATATATTTAAATACATGACAGAAACATTGAGTGCAAGGACTTTTATATTCCCTAGAATTATGCCCTAAGAGTAAGTACTCTTAGCAAATCAATGAATATTTGGTGACACTTTCTCCATAACTTAAAATGCCCTTTATTTCATTAGTTTTCCTCAATGTAAAGGAATTCAGCATCAACTTACTTTTTCTAAAGTAACACAAGGTTGTTTATGTAAATATAAAATTCAGGTTTTATCTGTATTTTGAGTAAGACTAGATAAAAGAGCTAGGTTAGAAGTGATGGATTTACTCTGAAAACTAGAATTAAAGTATTTGAAAATTCAAGCAGGCTGCTAATTTTATGACCTAATCTACTACATTTATTACTATATATGCTATTGAAAAGTATACTGCTTCTAATTATATATATATAACCAGGGCTAGAAAGTTAGAGTTAGAAATTTAGACATTGAAAAGTAGATATTTTATACTGGCCATTTCCTTTAAATTGGATTTGGTTATCATTATGTTGACTAGATTTTTAATTTTTTTTCTATTAATTTATACGCATCTTCTGAACTTAAATGTTTTTTGGCTGTTTAATGAATGTAATTTTAATACAAATTTAAAAAGTGATAGTTATTTGAGGTCCAGGAATCTATAATTTTAAGAAGTTCAGGATATTACATAGAAATTTAACCTGATTCTGTGTTTAATCTTATTGGCTTATATCAATGATTTTCAACCATTTTGGCACCAGGGACCAGTTTTGTGGAAGACAACTTTTCCATGAATGGTTGGAAGAGGAGAAGATGGCTTCAGAATGATTCAAGTGCATTACATTTATTGTGTACTTTCTTTCTATTATTATTACATTGTAGTACACAATAAAGTAATTATACCACTCACCATAATGCAGAATCAATGGGAGCCCAAAGCTTCTTATCCTGCAACTAGACAGTCCCATCTGAGACAAGTGTGCAGTGTGGAATATAGGCACATAGAAGTGGTAAATAAAATAGGGAGGCCATGTGCAAACAAAAGTAAGTGTCAGATTCTGACTTAAGCCTGCTGCCAGATGCAGCTATACAATGGATGCACATTAACTCTCCACTGTAAAGCTTGCTACCAGATGCAGCTTGCCGCTTGCCACCCACTGATAGTATTTCGATATGAGTTTGCAAGCAATTGATTTATTATGGTTTCTGTGCGGTCAAACCTCTGTTAATGTTATTTTCTATTTGGAGCCGCTCCTCAGCACTAGTATTACCACCTCAGCTCTACCCAGGTCATCAGGCATTAGATTCTCATAAGGAGCAGGCAACCTAGATCCTTTACATGCACAGCTCACAATAGGGTTTGTGCTCTTATGGGAATCTAATGCCTGTGCTGACGTGGGAAGAGGTAAGAACTCAGGCGGTAATGCCAGTGATAGGGAGCAGCAGTAAATACAGATAGAGCTTTGCTTGCTTGCGTTATCTTCTCTCTTAGCACACTGTACTGTGGCTGTACACACTTGTTTCCTCTCCACTCTGCAAGCTCCATCGTTATAATGTTTATTAAATCACCAGTGCCTAGTAAAGAGCCTGGTGTATTATGTACACTAATAATCACCAAATCAACACTAAGAGATTTTATAGGAATGTTTCATTCAAGGTGGAGAAAAACTTTTTTGAAAGAAGATAAAAGTGTTTAGTGACCAAAGCTGATGAAATGATAATTGCTATTTTTGAAAAGTTTAATGGGATATTTGATGGATTGCTAATACCTAGCGTTTTCAAATCTCACTTATAATTATAACCTGAATTAAATGTATTATTTTCTATTTTAATGAAAATATAATGTAAACAAGGAATCTATACAGTCAGTATATGCTTATTAAGAAAACTATAGAAGTAGAACTAGGAAACCATGCCATTTTTATACTATGAATTATGCCATAAAAATTTATGTTTTACATATATATTTTCATTTTAAAAATTATGTTCCAGCATTTAAGTGATAAAAAGAAAATATGTTTAAGATATAAATCAAATATAAATTATATATATATATATATAAATAAACTATGTATATTTTGCAATAGTAATGTATGTCTATTTGTGTATGTATATGTATTTGTGTGTGTATATATATATATATATATATATATAATAGTACATATTTAATGGGTCATTATGAGAGTTGAATGTAAAGTGCTTTGAGTAATTCCTAGAACATAAAAAACTATGTAAATTTTGTTAATATTGTAATTATAAATAATTTATAAATATTTTGGGGTTGAAGCAAGTATTTTTTATTTATTCATTTCTATAGAAAATAAGAGCTAAAATATAATATTTGATCATCAAAGCTAATAAGGTATAGTTACAATTTGTATTTTGGGACTCAGTCACTACAAAAGGCATCTATCTCAGGTCAAGCTAAAGAGTTTACACATCAGCACTCATAGTCAGAAAGCCATCACCCTTCTATCCTTTCTTTGTCTGGAAGGAGGAAAGCTCTCTCTCTGGAGTCACACTCAAACAGGGGCTTTACTCCTTCATGGTGATCTTTTGTTATTTCCTCTAACTTAAAAAATTGTATCAGTGCATCTCCTTGAACTTAAATGCTTTTTTAAATTCTCAACTTAAATTGTTTTCTAAAAAACTTACCCTAGTTTGATTTCTCATGTTGCATGTCTTTGCTTTATGTCTCAAGCTTTTGGGATAAACTTCAGGAGTTCTAGATATATTATTACCCATATTTTACTTAATGAGATTTTTTTCTAAAAAAAACTAAAGACAATGAACGCTCACTATATAAAAAACTATAAGTGGAATTAATGTGTTTGAATTATTGATATTTTTTTATTTTATGAGCTTAAATTTATATTTTACAAAAATCAACCATCTTTCCTCTTACCCTTCAAGAAAAATTGTATTCAGAGTATCTCCTTTCTATTTTTTTATTACCTCTATATTTCCTAAATTTTATATTTCTAAAGCACAGATGGACTTAACCTACTATTAATTATAAGTTGCACAGTGATTTATAATTTTTAAAACTCCAATTTTTAATTTTTACAAAGACCCTAAGAGAGCATTATCAGTGAATAATGCTCCCAATCTTTTTCTAGAATAGAGTAAAGTTAGTTTGGTGACCCTACAATGTTAGGCTTCATAGTAAATATTATGCAGTAATTTGGTTGGTCTCCCAAATATATTCATTGAATTATGCTACTCCTAATGCTGAAAAGGACTTAATAGAGAGAAATAATATAATAAAAATATAATACAAATTTTGAAAACTGAAATTTTATTAAGTGTTTATTTTTATTGCTTTTGAGAGAGAGAGAAAGAGTGAAACACTGCTCTGGGCCCTCCCCTTTATCTCTGTCTCTGTCTCTCTTCAAAAACAATAAAATAAATCTTGAAATAAAAATGAATTCCAGTCCACCTCATTCGAAGAACTAAACAATTCTGGGTGGATTCTCATATCCCTCCCTCTCTTTTAATCTTGTTAGGGTAAGAGTTCCATGATTTTCCAATAAGCAGGGACAATAACTACATCTAGCAGAAAGTTGATATGAAAAAGCAGACCTTCAGTTTCTCAAGGTCTCATGGAAATTTTTTTGAAGATTTATTTTATTGTTTTTGACAGAGACAGAGAGAAAGGGGAAGGCCCAGAGCAATCTTCATAGTTGTACATCATCAGCTTTTGACATGGTTTTGTTCCACATAGGTGGGCGGGAGCCACACAGGGCAGGAACTGGGCTGGGGTCTTCTGCATGGGAGGCACAGCCTCTCAAGCCAAGGGCCCAACTGGGGGGATGAGAGCTGAGCTGGGGGCCTCCTGCATGGGAAGCACACCTCAATTCAGCATATTGGTCCACATGGGCCAGTGCCAGAATTTGATCCCTGGTCCCTGGGGCTGCAAAGCAAGAGTTTAACCCGCTGAGCCATCCAGTCTTTCCCAACCCATAGAGATTTAAAGGGGATTACATCTCTCAAGAGGAAGGTGAGGTAGGCAGCTAGAATAAGGGGATCTCAGGACCCTTCTCATAGAGCCTGCATTGTCAGGGTAGTTAGCACCCTATTCTAAGGAGAACCCCACCCAGATTAAGCAACCATAGGAGGAGGTAGAAGGGAGAAAATAGCTAATAGAAGAAATTATTAAAGTACAAAAATACGCACTGGTTAAACCAGTCACCAATGACTGCACTGTAAGAGTTGTAGCAGTCTTCAATCAGCTAAGGCTTATTACACCATCATTGTAATAACATACATATGCCTGAAAGGTCATTAATATCATTACAACAGACTGAATTCTGAGAAGAAACATTCACAGCTAAAAAAGTGATGTAATGAGGCTCCTGCCAATCAGGACGGCCAATCAGAAGACCCCGCACTGAAAAGGATGTTCTCTTTTCCCAAGGAAGGCAATGAAAGCTATTCAGCCACATGTAATTTGCCTTTTGAGCCACTTCTTTTTGCTCAAGGCCCACTTCCATCTCTTTGAAGTGTACTATCTTTACTTTTACTTTCAATAAACTGTTCTTTAATTTCTATACTTTGGTGTCTTGCTCAATTCTTTGTTTGAGATGCCAAGAACCTGGACCCAGCACTGAGGATCTCATTCTCCAGTAATACCATGACATTATATGCTCTCTTCTGACTCACATAACAAACAGCCTTAAGAAGTTTTCATTAACATTTTAGTAATTCCACTTTATAGACGAGTAAATTAAAAAATAAAAAAATAAATTCTTACATAAAGCCATATAAATAGGGTAATATGATGTTAAAATACTTATGATTTTAATGTCAATTTTCAGTAGTTTAAAACTAAACAATGCTGCTACAATGTTTGAAATCATTGAAACAATCATTGAAACAATGATTCAAATCTTCAAAAATTCATTAGTTTACTGAAAGCACTTGCCTTTTAAAAATGTATTTTTATCAAAAATAACACAACATACAACTAGAATGTTTACACACTGAATGCACGTTAGAGTCTAATTCTTCTCTATATTGTCATTGTTGTCGATAACAAAAAGTTTAGCATATTCTTTTCCTAACACTCTGTTGAAATAGTGGCTTCTTTTTTATTTCTGCCCCAAATCCTGAATCTTTGGGCCACCAGACTTTCTTATAACCATCATAGCACAGCAATTAAAGCTGTGAATGCATTTTTAGTTACAAAAATAAATTGATTTGACTTTCAAGCCCAGGAATTATAAGGTCTTGTCAGGCCCTAAAACCCACCACTAGCATTTAGTACAAATGAAAACAAAAAACTATGTAAGATATAAAATGCAGTGAGGGCTTAGATATGCTCAAACTCTTCCCATTATCCCATAACAAGGTGAAAAATGAAGGGAGCTGTAGAAAGAGGAGGTTGCACAGAGCAGCCATACATCAAGGCACCTGGTGAATCTCTCTTCCACCAGGATGAAGGTTCTAGGGGCTGAGAGACAGATGCTTAACTGGCCACAATTGACAAAGAACTGCAAGCTAGCAAGAATGGTGGTAATTGCTAGTAATGGGCCATAATTGATTAGGGAAGAAGGACCCTCCTATGGCCTTCCAGGTAGGGATATAAAACAGGAGGAGGGCAAAGACAATGGGCAGATGAAGAGAGGAGCAGATGGGTACTTGGACCACAGCAGCTGGCTTGAACTACAAGGCATGGAAGCAAAGAACAGAGCTTGGGACATGGAGGTTTGGTTTGCAGAGAGCAGTCAACTCAGCCAGCTAGGCATAGTAGTGGCTCTGCTGTCTGGCCCTGGTAGTATGGCTGGAAAAGATAGGCAGTCTTTGAGAGTGGAAACCTACTATCTTCTCAGGTTACTGGTTCTCTGACAAGAAATGCTTATTTTATAACCCAAGTCCTGTGGTTGTCTATTGTCTGAACTGTGTAGGCAGCACAAGCCCACATGCAGTTGTTAACCATGAAGAGATAATCTTGGTTTTATCCAGTATCAATCCTAAACCCAAGGAACTGACTATATGGAAGAGTTTTGTTTTTAACAAGTTGTCAGCTATATCTGCTTAGGATTTTTTTTTTTTTTTGCTTGCTTATTAGGAGGATAAATAATCTCTTGGTTTCATTAGAATATATCAGCTGTTATTCTTGGCAATGAACTGTGAAAATTAAATAAATTGCTTAGTGCTTTTCCTGTTGATCCAATTTGTGTCAGCAGTCAGAGTCAAAAACCAATTAATAGTTCTACTGTGAGGAGAGGAAGGAGTTCTGCCCTAAAGAGAGAGGGTCTTAAAGCACTCCCAGAACAAGGTCATCTGACTGTGTAAGAAAATAAAAGAGAAATAAAGAAAAAATTAACATATCAACTTGGTTTTGCTTAATGCATCAGATGATATTATTTTTAGAGATGTATATTATATCACCCTGGAGAAAGGAGTAAGAGTTAACCTAAAACCATTTTTCACTTATCAAGCTGGTACAAATTTAAAGTTTTATACTAAATGTTACTAAAACTGTGGAAAATGGACAGTACTCTTGTAATATTTTATTTTTTTGTAATAGCAACATTATGGCACAATTTATAAATATAATCTAGACTGTGTGAACCTTATAATTTTTTCATTTTCAATTCTCCATATACATTCTTAAAAACATTGCATCAAAATGTAAGGAGTAATATTCAGAAATGCTTATTGTGGCTTTGTTTATAACAATACAAAATGAAAATCACCTCAGTGATAATTAATAGAGAAGAGGACACCATACCATGGAATAGAGTACAACGGATAAAAAGAACAGGGTAGAAAAGAACAGGGTAGATCTTTATGTTAAAGCATAAATGGATCTTCCATACAGAAGGTTACTAAAATATATATACATTTTAAAAAGAAAGAGAGAAAGGAATTATTGGGAATCTAGTCAGGGAGGAGGATTAACTTTTCATTGCTTACTCTTGGGTTCTACTAATTTTTAAAAAATAAGTGTTTTGTTTTATTATAAAAACAAACAAACAAGCAAACAAACAAAAACAGAAACAAAACGCACTGTATTAAAAGCGTAATACACAGGGATGCTGGGATAGCTCAGTGGTAAAGCACTTGCCTTGCAATTGTGCGGTCCCAGGTGTGATACTGAGCGGCAGTACAACTGATAACTTCCAGGATGGTTGGGTGGCAAAGTTTCTCTCCTCCCATGTGGAGTAAAACCATGTCACAACTAATGATGTACAACTATGGAGACTGCTCTGGGCCTTACCCTCCTCTCTCTATCAGTGAAAGGATATGCCAAGGAAGATGGAACAGGAACCAGGAAAATTATTTATTTTAAGGCAAGAAGCATAGCAGTGAGTGGACTATACCCACCAGGGGCATAGCCTGGAAACAGGCTTTGGCCTGTGGCTTTTATATGCTAACTGTTGGTTCTGATTAAAAAAAAAAAAATGATTCAAGAGGTAGGAGGGGATTCGTTAACCTTTTCACCAAAAGTCATTAGGAAGTTTTTTCCAATTCTGGCCTTAGAAAATGCTAGCTGTCATGTAAATTAGACACTTGAAATTTAAAGTAAATAGAACCATTGAAACTGTAAGGTATAGGGCCTTGGAGTAAACACAGCCATTTAGGAGAAGCCAGGATGGCTCTGGGGGTTATGTGCTCACTTTGCAGCCCTGGAGACCGAGGATTGAATCCAGGCCCCAGACCATGCAGACCCATATGCTGAACTGGGTTGTACTTCCCATGCTGAAGAACTCCAGTTCAGTTCTCATCCCTTGGTTTGGCCCCTGGCATGAGGGGTCATGCCTACCATGTGGGAGGACCCCAGCCCAGTTCCCACCCTGTGCAGCCCACCTGTGTGGAACAAAACCATTTTGAAAACTGATGATGTACAACTATGGAGACTGCTCTGGGCCCTCCCCCTTCTCTCTCTCTCTCTCTCTCTCTCTCTCTCTCTCTCTCTCTCTCTCTCTGTCTCTGTCTCTGCCTCTCTCTGTCTGTCAAAAACAATAAAATAAATCTTAAAAAAATTGTAACACTCATTATATACCTATAACAAAAAATGAATACAAATCACATTTGACTTCTGCAATTACAAGAGGTACTCAAAGTGGTTACCATCAGTATCCACACACTTCTGATTATGATGAACTACTTGAACAATGTTGACCAAAATTCCACTTGTATTTCAGGACTTGCCATTCAATTTACCATGTGTCTCAAACTTATCACAAATGTGTGCAATTGTTAGCTGTGTTGAAAGTTCTGTTGCATACTCACCCACTGTTGCTGTACTTTTATAATTTCCTTGGATTTCAAATACCACTTTAAAATGGTCTTGCATTCCTCAGATCACAATTGTACTTCCACTATTTTCTTTGACTGTTCTGCCTGTCACATGGAATTAATGTGTTGCTTACTCATATGTAATTAAAGTGTACATAACAAAATTATTTTAAATGTAATTTAGTTTTAAATGTATCACTTTAAATAAATGACTCAGAGAAAATTTTGAGCTACACATTAATAACTGATCATGAACATGACCCAGTTTATTTATTTTTTCTAAAATTTGTTTTCTGAAGCAATATAAAGCAGTGGATCTAATAATAGAATTCTGCATCTTGAATAGATCCTGGAAGAAAATAAGAAAAGTCATTCTTATCTATAGTGCTAGTTTAGGGGGATTGGACCAGTGAGGATTAATTGATTCTTCTTGTAGGAGAAGAGATGTTGGGAGAGAAAAGGGCAAACAGGAATAAGTTAATGACCAAAGGGGCCATGATCACCTGTAACCATACTCACCTGCTGGACAGTTTCCTACCCAGTGCCAGAAGGAGAAAATTGGGTGAAAAGGAAACTTCAAATTTGTTCTTCCTCCTTTGAATTTTTCATCTCTCACAATACTGGAGAAATGGGCCTCTTTTTACTATTTTGACTACCATTAAATATGAATTTGAATAACTCATGAAGGCAAGTTAGGACAAACTGAGTCTTGTTACATAGCTTCTTGTTAACCCAAAGAAAGTAATCTAGGGCAAAGGTAAATACTAAAATATTGGTTTGCAGGGATGCCAGATGGCTCAGTGGGTTGCACATTTGCATTGCAGCACTGGGGTTCAAGGATCGAATCCTGGCCCTGGCCTATGGAGACCCACATGCTGAGCTGGGGTGTGCCCTCAGTTTGGTTCTCACTGGGACAAACTTCCCATGTGGGAGGCCCAAGTTCAACTTCTGCCCCAGGTGTGCTTCCCACATGGTCTGTGGGAAGCCAAGTGGCATATGGTAAAGGGATGTGGAGGCAAGGGTGGGCTAAGCCTGCCTGTTTCCCGTCTGTGAGCTACATGCTGCTGTTCTTGTTCCCATAAAAGGGAATAAAGGGACAAAGGCGTCCTATAGTAACCTCTGAGGAATACGTGCATAAGACAGGGTGTTCTTGTAAAAGTTACAAGGCCATAGATTAGACCTAAACGGGGAGCTGGTTGGAATTTGCTGAGAACATGTTATTTTCTCCAGGTGACTGTGGGGAGTTTAATGGTGTGCGTCATAGATGTCCTTGAGCTTGCTTGCCTCTAGTATATAGAGATTGTGATTTCAATAAACGAGGCTGTTGCTAAGAAAGGCAGCAGACCTCCTGAACCCCAGCTTTGTCTTCTTTGTTTTTCTCAAACTTCACCGCCATACCTTCGGGTTTCTTTCCTTTGTGTTGGCTGGTTCCAACATTGTGGCGCCCGAACAGGGACCCGAAGATACTTGAACTACGGTAGAAGTTGCCGTAATGGTAAGAGGGTGTGCATCAAATTCTTACAGTGGATGAGTAGTTAATTCAGGAGTAAAAAAAAATGGGGCAATTAACTAGTGGAGATTTAGTACTTAATAAAGATTTATATATTCAGGCTTTAGAAATGATGTTAAAGGATCGAGGAGCTAAAATTGGAAGGGCTCAGATTGCTCGATTCCTTCAGTTTGTACAGCTTGTTTGTCCTTAGTTTCCTACTGAGGCGACTATTAATTATGAAGTCTGGAAAAAAAATAGGAGTCCAGATTCGAAACTATTATTCAGCTCATGGTCCTACTAAAGTTCCAATTGATACTTTTTCCATTTGGTCATTAATTAAAGACTGTTTGACATCTGACTCTGAATTTCAAAAATGGGAGAAAGCGACACACTTGTATGAGAAATCTCGTTCTTTGTCTCTCATACCTCCTGCAAATACTTCCCCCCCTCCTCCTGTTAAACATAAATACGCAGAGCCAACAACTTTTAACATTGTTAATAAAACTTTGCGATGAACATGCAGGTACAAACATCTTTAAAGATCAAGGTTTTCAAGTTTTTTGGGTAGATGCCCAGTAGAGGGATGGCTGGGTCATATGGTAATTCCATTCGTAATTTTTTGAGGAATCTCCATACAGCCTTCCATAGTGGCTGTACCAGTTTACATTCCCACCAGCAGTGTATGAGGGTTCCTTTTTGTCCACAG
>PVKE010040497.1:0-14570 GCA_004027555.1 Craseonycteris thonglongyai
TCTGAGAAGCTATTTAAGAAGCATTACCATGCTCCAGGGACCCCAAACAGTCTTGACCACATACCCTTATATGGAGGTGGTGGTGTGGGGGAGCGTGCACCTTTCCATTGAGTAGCACTAAGTAACTTCCACTGGCTTGGGGCCACAGACTCCAGAAAAGAAAATCAAAGCCTACACCCAGGCAAAAGCCAAGCCTGAATGATAAGTCTTGGTACACAGAAGCAGTTTCCCCCAGTGCATTTGGAGGTAAGTTCAATAGAGGAGGAATGGATATGAACTCATCCTCAAATATGGAAGACTTCACATTGTCTTACACATTGACATATACAGCATTAAACAATCTTATGGACCAGTGATTTTCAACCACCGGTCCACAGACTGGCTCTAGTCTGCCAGAAATTTCCTGCCAGTCTGTGAAATATTTTCATATTCTCAGGATGTATTTATAAGAGAAGAGTAAATTTACTTCAGTGTGATTTAAACTATCTCACACTTCTCTCTTGGATTTGCAATAGTCAAATAAATTCATCAACCAACCAATGTCACCCCATTAAATTTAACAATATAAAAAAATAAATAAAAAATAAAAGAAAAGAAAAAAAAAGGAGTAAAACAGACACAGAAATAAAGGGAAGGAGAATTTAAAAAATAAATTCTTCTTAGGTTGATGAGAACAGTGTAGGATCCTAAACACAGATATCTAACATGGAGCAGAGGTTTGAGAAACATCCATACTGGAGCAAAACCAATAAAATGAACCTCAATCAACCTTAGGGTAAGAACAAACCTACAGCCCATTTTTTACAGCTTTACTGAGCTATAATTTATATACAAAGAACTTAATATATTTAATGTGTTCAAACTGATGAGTTTGGGCATTTATAAGGAACACTTTTAGTAACTAAAATAGCCATAAACTTAAATTAGTCCATATTTAATCAAAACTAATTAATCAATGTTCTACTTTTAGGTAAAAGAGAAATATATCTAATTCAGAACACAAGCTCAAAAGAAACAGAGATTTTAATTTGTTTACTGATGCCTGGCAGCAAGTACAGTGCCTGGAATGTAGTGAGTGTTCAATAGATATATGCTGAATAAGGCACAATAATAAGGATTTATTATTAAATTAAAAAACACTGTATATAAGCCAGTATTTATATATATTCTTCATTTACCAAACCATAATGCTACAAACATGTTCCAAATGGTGCGCCATCCTCAGTCCTCAAAGAATGTTTCTGATATGTGAGATCTTCTCTAAAGACAGACAGTAAGATAAAAATATATGGCTGAAAAACACACAAGTAAAATATATGTCTGGATGGCCCATGCTTATCAGAAAATAAAATGCCATTCCCTTTGAAGAAAAACCTCCATTTCCTTTGGACTGTTTAACTGAGTTTCATGGCACATTCAAAACATCTGTCTGCCAGTCTCTCTTATTTTGAAAGAGAAGAAACTGGTCAACCAACTCTCTTTGCTCAATGTACTGTCATCCTTTTTACTAAGCATTAACCCAAATAATTCATATGCACTTCTAAAAAGTTTAAATATGAATAATAAATGTTTGAAATCAAAGATTTAGTAACTTTTCTAGATTCTTTCTAGATATGCATCTACACACACATACACACACGTCAGTTAACTTTGATGTTTGACTAATGGTCTATAGACACAAGAATTCAGAAAATGTTTACAGAAGCAGTAATAACTGTATATCCTTAAGTTCAACTCAAAGTGGCCAATTCTCAAAAGTTCAAAAGTCATGAACTTATTGTTTTATTTTTTCCTAACCATAGTTAACATATGCCATTATAACCTTGTTCTAAGATGTTTTGAAATTATGCTTATTATCATTTGTCCTAGAGAAAATTCAATTTTGTTCTATCCACCAAGTCCAAATTACTTTTGGGTCTCTTGAGGCACAATTATAAATACCAGAAATACCTTCCAATCTGAAGCAAGCATTAAAAACTACTTATCTCTGGAAATATAAAGATTTTCCTCTCTCTCAATCTTCTTTCTCAGTCTACTACATGCTGAAAAACTGCAGCATCAACCTTAATAAGGAAAGGCCAGAAATACCAACAACAATTATCCACATTATAATATATTGGCATCAGCCAGTTTGAGACTCTCCACATGTTCTCATTGCCCATTTGCAAATTTCCAGCCCTTAGCCAACCTTTCACTTCCCCACCCCCACCACACACACACACACACACACACACACACACACACACAAAGGTAGTTCAGGTGATCTTCACAGAGGAAGAGAAAGAGGAAGGATTGAGTGTGTCACACCTGAGAAACAAAAATGTGAATTCAATTTTGAAAAAAAATTATTTAATATGTCTACCAGGTTTGATCCTATTAAACAAATGCTTAAGACATAAAAGAGGTATTTAGAGTAATGTATGAAGAGTTCTATAGTTTATGCATGCTTTCTCAAAGTTCTTATTTGAGGGTAGTTTTAAAAGTAAACATACAAAAGTTAGTTCTTGGAAAAGATCAACAAAATTAATAAACTCCTAGTCGAACTGATCAGGAAAAAAAAAAAAGACAGAATGTGAATTACGAAGATCAGAAAGGAAAAGGTGTCACTACATTCCTCCAGACATCCAATGTATAAGGAAATGTTAGTAATATTTGCCATATTTGCCAATAAATTCAGTAACTTCGGTAAAATGGACAAATTGCTGGAAAAATACAATTTACCAAAAGTGACACAATATGAAATTTAAAATATGAATAGCCATCTATCTATTAAAGACATTAGATTCATTAGTAAAACACTCCTGCAAAAAAAAAAAATAATAATAATAATAATTCATCCCGACTTTACATCAAGACCAGAGAACAACCCAAAACATGGAATCTAAGCTCATTTTAATTGCTTTTTGTAAGGTTATAAGTTTCATTAAAGTCTATGGAAGTTACCAATGTTATCCAAACAAACAAAAAGTAGGCACATATATACCTTGTGTCCTTGCTGCCTAGGATAGTGATCCTAAAAAGAGACCCTCCATAAGTAAACAATTAATAATTGAGTAAATTAATTTCTAGTGAGCATCTTCCCAAGGGCCTACAACACATGCCCATGTTTTCAGCTAATCTCATTTAATTTTCACAACAATCATGTCAAATCTGTGTCGACAGAAGCAGTTCATAGATGAAGAGACAAAAGGTGTGTAAGGTTAGCTCAGTCACACAACTATTAGGCAGTAGAACAAGCCATCAGCCCAGGCTTCTGACCTTAGTCCCTGAGCATTTAAAGATTTATTTTATTGTTTTTTTGACAGAGACAGAGAGAGAGAAACAAGCAGGAGGGCCCAGAGCAGTCTCCATAGTTGCACGTCATCAGTTTTTGACATGGTTTCATTCCACACAGGTGGGCAGGGGTGGGGGCCTCCTGCATGGGAAGCACACCCCAGTTCAGCATGTGGGTCTACACAAGGTGGGGCTGGGATTCAGTCCTCAGTCCCCAGGGCTGCAAAATGGCCACTCAATCTGCTGAGCCATCCCAGCTCCCCAGTCCCTGAGCATTTAAACAAAGGAAAAGCTGTATTCCAACTAAGAGGCTGCCTAGAATGAGGGTGCCTCCTGAATTCCCCAGCCACTGATGCCCCAGACCTGCAGCCTCCCCTATCTCAAATGCCCATGTGTCTGGGACCACCCAGATGTCTCAACAAGCTCAGATCTCTTATGCCAATTCAACTCAGAACCTATTTAGGCCAGCAAAAAGGAAGAAGGGATGGGGAAAAAAAGGAAAGGGAAGTGAGAAGAGAGAGAAGGAATAAAACAGCCTTTTTTAAAATTTAACATTACAAAGCCTTTCAAGCCCATTACCTGTTTTATTTTCTACCCTCCTAAGGAGGTAGGCAAGACAATCATTGTCACTTCTGCTTTATAAAAGAACTTGATACTCAGGTAGCCATAAAAATAATAATAAAATTTTTAAAAAGAATGGCGAAATAGGGGTAAATTCGCACAATAGGAAAGGGGTTGGCAAACCAAGTCCAATTTTTATATAGCCCAAGAATTAAGAATGTTTTGTATATTTTAATTTTTTATTTTTTTAAAGATTTTTTTTTCCTGTGGTTCCAGATTATTTTTTATTGTTAAATTTATTGGGGTGAAATTGGTTGGTAACACTTAGTTTCCAGATGTACAAATCTACATTATATCACTTATGTATTACATTATGTGCTCACCACCCAGAATCAGTTCTCCTTCCATCACCATATATCTGGTTCCCACTCACAACTCCCCCACATTCTCCCTCCTCCCCTTCACTCAGGTAATCACCAAATTATTGAGTGTGTCCATACGTTTTTGTTTCTTTGTTACTTTCAGTTTTATAATTCACCTATAAGTGAGGTCATGTGTTTCCTGATTCTTCCATAAAGTTTTATTTTTAATGTTTTTGACAGAGAGAGGGACAGAAAGAAGGGGATGGCCCAGGGCAGTCTCCATAATTGCACATCATTAGTTTTCTACATAGTTTCATTTCACAGGTGGGTGCGGGGCTGTACAGGGCACCTACATGAAAAGCACACCCAGGACAGAAGCTGAATCAGGGGCCTCCCGCATAGGAAGCTCTCCCTGGTGAGAACTGAACTGGGGCACATGGGTCTGCACAGGCCAGGGCCCCTGTTTTGTACATTTAAAAGGGTTGTAAAAACAAACAAAACCAAAGAAGAATATGTTACAATGTCGTTAGGATAGTCAACAAAAACTAAAATACTTTAATATCTGTCCCTCTGCAGAAAATTATTGCCTGTAATGGATACTTTTAAACTACAAAAAAGATGGGGAAGCCAGGATGGCTCAGTGGGTTAAGCATCCACTTTGCAGCCCCGGGGACCAAGGATCAAATCCCGGCCGCAGCCTGTGTGGACCCATATGCTGAACTGGGGAGTGCCCCCAGTTCAGTTCTTGCCAGGGTAAGACCCCGGCCCAGTTCCTGCCCTGTGCAGTCCAGCGCCCACCTGTGGAATGCAAACTGTGTGGAAAAACCAATGATGTGCAACTATGGAGACTGTTCTGGGTCCTCCCCCTTCTCTCTGTCTCTGTCTCTGTATCTCTCTCTCTGTCAAAAACAATAAAAAAAAAGAATGAATTAGTACTTACATTCATCAGCATGCACACTTCTCAAACTATTGAGCAAAAAAAATGCAAACTTCAGAATGCTATTTGCAGTATGATAAAGTTTAAAGATGACAAAATCAACATATAATATTTATGGATACAGTGCATATGTAGTTAGGTCATAAACTACGCATGAGAATGATAAACTCTGAAATCATGACAAAGAAGAGTCACAGGATGGCCCAATTGTACTAGTAATGTTTTAGCTCTTAAAGAGAAAAAACATCTGAAACAAACAGGTCATATGAATGTTTGATAAAGCAGGCAAGGAGGTACGTGGTTTGTTATATTATTCTCTACCCTTGTCTATATGCTTTAGTATTTTACAGTACTAATATTTTGAATTAATGTATAAAGAAAAAATATCTGCAATTAATGAGCAGATATTATAGACATTATGTGTGGTTTTCAGCAGACTCCAGGGGGAAAAAAACAGCCATTTCATTATATCCTTGTGAACAAGTCAGAGAAAACTAACATTTTGATATGAGTGCTGTTATTATAGATAGATTTGCAACTGGATATGCAATCTGTACTCATACTGATAGGCGGAAAGACCCCTTTTTAAACTCTCACTTCTTAACCCTTATGCTGTCTTTCCAGTTTCTAGTTTAATCGCTCTTTCTAATCAAGGAAAGATGGGATTTAGACTGGAATGTCCCCCACCCACTCTATTAACTGATTCCATCTGGAAACTAGCTTCTGGGCAAGTAATGTCCCAGCGATAACCCATTAAGCAAGAGGGGATAACCGATTATGCCAGAGGGCGGGCCAAACATCCCGAGGGGCTAAGACAAGTTTTTCCTCAAAAGGTCACCCTGCGTCCATGGTTCTGGGATCTGCTTTACATACTAATACTTTTAATGGTATTAATCAAATCTATCTCTCCTGCCCTAGGGACCACTGGGAAACAGCTCATAAGCCCAGCAAGAATTCCAGTTCACCTTATTTGAAGAACTGAATGAGACCTTCTGGATGGATCCTGAGACCTCTACCTCCCTTTTAGCCTAGTCAGGGTGAGAGCTCTGTGACTCCCCAATAGGCAGGGACAATGACTACATCCAGCACAAAGTAGATACGAAAGAAGAGACCTTCAGCCCCTCAGCTTCCCATAGAGATTTAAGGGGATCATGTCTTATCAAGAGGAAGGCTAGGTAGGCAGCTAAAATAGGTGGATCTCAGGAGCCCTCCCATAGAGCCAGGGTAGTTACAGCCCTATTCTCAGGAGACCCTGCCCTAGAGTAAGCAACCACAGGAAGAGATAGAAGGGAAAGATAGCTAATACAAGGAAGTTGTTGAGCACAAAAGTACCCACTGGTTTAAACCAGTCACCAACACTTTTGAAGTAAGAATTATAATGACCTTCATTTCACCTAAAGCTCATTACATCATCATTGTAATATACATATGCCCAGAAGTTCATTAATATCATTATAACAGACTAAATTCTGTAAAGAAATACACATAGTTAAATAAATGATGTAATGAAGCCCCTGCCAGTCAGGACTGTCGATCAAAAGACCCCACACACAAAAGAGTATTCCTTTTTCCCAAGGAAAGGCAATAAAACTGCTCAGCCCCTTGTAATTTGCCTTCTGTTCAAGGCCCACTTCCACCTCTTGGAAGTACACTTTCTAACTTTTCCTTTCAATAAACTTTGATTCCACTACTGTACTTGGTGTCTAGTTCAATTCTTTGCTCAGGACATCAAAAACCTGGACACAACACTGAGTAAGGACCCCATTCTCCCGTAACAATACTCTTTACTACTTCCTTTCAGGCTACAGGGTATTTGTCAAGAAGTGCTCAAGGCTGTGGCTTTGGGGCTGTCTTAGTCTCACATTCTTGTCAACTATCGGATGAAGACAGAAACTTATACCTACCGGTAAGACAAAACTGAGAAGAGAGAAGCACATGATTCAAAATTATCTCAACAGGTTGATACCCAGGGCTTGAATCCAAGAAAAGAAAA
The DNA here is from genome assembly GCA_004027555.1 of Craseonycteris thonglongyai. Lineage (NCBI taxonomy): Eukaryota > Metazoa > Chordata > Mammalia > Chiroptera > Craseonycteridae > Craseonycteris > Craseonycteris thonglongyai. Next base: position 7,127 of record PVKE010040497.1, read on the forward strand.
GAAAAACGAAGTTCTACATTTATATATTTAAAAATATACTGTAAAGGTACAGGATAGGTAAATCTTGGCTTATCTGCTCTCAGTATAAAAAAAGAAACGGGGAAATGGAAAAATTTACTGCACCATCCATCCATATAAACCATATGTTTCCATACATCCATACAACCATATGTTGTAATTCAGCTCCTCCAAAAACTACAACACTTGGGCACACAGTTCTGATTAAATCAAAACATTAAAATACAACACAGTCCCAGGGATGGAAGGTCAGCAGCTGAATGTTTGCCTCAAAATCATGAGGTCCGGGGTTCAATTCCTGGCCCCAGCCCATGAAACCCCATATGCTGGACTGTTCTTACCTCCCATCCAGGAGGTCCCCCATTTGGTTCCCACCCTGAGTGGCCCCACATCTACCTACCTGTGTGGAATGAAACCATGTCACAACTAATGATGTATAACTATGGACACTGCCCTGGGCCATCCCCCTTCTCTCTCTCTCTCTCTCTCTCTCTCTCTCTCTCTCTCTCTCACCTTCTCTTAAATAATAAAATATAATAAAATAAAAATACAACACACTTCCACTGCTAACAGCTCTTATCAAAGTAAGTCTGTAATATCATATGCAATAATGAATGCCATGTTTTAAGAAAAAAGGTGACAAGTCAGATTGTATTTCAAGTGCAATGACCTTGATGGTTTCAAAGCATGTCATTAGAGAAATGATTAGAGGCTCTAGAGAATGGTACCAAATGCAGGTCCTTTAATTTAAAACTATACTTCTAAAAGGATAAAATAAAACAAATTAATTATCCCAATCTACTTGAACTGTGGTTCACAGACTGGTACGGGTCAGCTATAAGAACAGAAATTGAGTCAGCATTTAGGAACATTTATAGCAATATGGCTTTGTCCTGATATTTAAATGAATGGGCTCATCCACTGAACTGGGTCTACACTAGTCCTAGTGCTATTGTACTCAAGTGGTGAGTCAAATGTGAGCTATACTGTTCATGTATAATAGGACCTCATATCAGTTCATAAGGAATTAGAGCAAGAAAACTAGATATTATTGGCCCTACACCAAAGATAATCTGAGAAGCAGTACACTATACTACATCATTAAGTGACAAGACTGATCTTGAACAGTGGCTGTGAGATTAGATTAATTTGTGGTGGGAGTAACAAATCTAAGTAACTATAGTGGTCAGCTAGTCACTGTAAGGTAGTGAAGTGTGTGTCAGACCTGAGATCCGAGAGAGGAGTGGCAAACCAGAGGCCTAATTTTAAAGAAACAGCACCTTGTATCTCCAGCTGACTAAAACCACATGCCCAGACATTTTTGATGTCACAGGAGAAGCCAGGAATCCAGAGATTCAAGTAAAAAGTTCTTGATTTTAAATATCAGCTGCTTATTTTCTTTTAAGATGTCTATGTAGGACTGGTAAGCCTATCTGCTATCCAGATAAAGTTTGTGAGCTGCCACCTTACAATTTGTGCTTTGGAAAATAATGTATTAGAGGTTCATAGAAGGCCCCTCATTTTTTGAACCAGGGCCTTGAAAATGCCTCTGTTCCCAAAGTTGTTCTCTGTAGGAAGTTGCCCTGTTCCAAGGCCTTGTATTCATGCCAACTGCAAGCTGATATTACTCTCCAAGTTCTCAGGCTCGATTATTGGGTTCATCTCTTCCCACACGTGGTGTTTTCTTCTCTGTTAAACTGTATCTTGGTGTCTGACACTAGTCTGCCCTGACACTGCCTTTGATCACAAACCTATTTTGGCAACCAGACCCTCTCCAGCCCCTGTCCCTACTCACTCTGGTTTTAGTTTTCCCACTCCCACAGGACACTGGTCATCAATGGTGTCCTTTCCGCAGGGCCCAAGCTAGAACAAATTCTTCCTCTCCATTCCCTCTCTGACCTTTTGGAAATGCACAAAAAGCCTAAACTTGGGGGCTCATTCCTTCCCAAGGGCAGTGATTCTCACTCTATGCCTGCCTCCCCTGAGTACAGCATTCCTATGCTCGTGTGAAGGGGGTTTTGGCAGGGTGCTGCATTCAGACTGACGCCATGCTGACTGTGGCCCCCTACTTTCCTGTGAAATCCACAAGCACAACTGAAACCCATTTCTTAAAGGGGTAGCAGGACTGCTCTGCCTGACTCTCCCACGTCCTGCTGATGGCTTGCCAATCAGAAGCAATTAAAGCTCAACCTCCAAATACCACCTGGGACATGAAACAGAAAGTCTGAAAGAGCTCAGGAAGCCTGGCTCCCTACAGATTTCATGGTGACCATCAGTGTTGAATACAGCATGGACTGTGAGCTGAACACTTGATCATGGAGTATCACTACCTACCAGGCCTTCTACAGCCTGTAATAAATTCCTCACAGGTGCCTTCCAGTGAAGTATCCAGGAGACTAAGTTCATTTATGTTTTTATTATTATTATTTTAAAGATTTATTTTTATTGTTTTTGACAGAGAGAGAGAGAGAGAGAGAGAGAGAGAGAGAGAGAGAGAGAGAGAGAGAAAGACAGAGAGAAGGGGGAGGGCCCTGAACAGTCTCCACAGTTGTACATCATTGTTTTTTACACATAGTTTTATTCCACAGGTTGGTGCAAGGCTGCACAGGGCATGAACTGGGCTGGGGTGTCACCCCAGTGAGAACTGAACTGGGGGCACTCCCCAGTTCAGCATATGGATCCACACGGGCCGGGGCCGGGATTCGATCCTCGGTCCCTGGGGCTGCAAAGTGAGCTCCTAACCCACTGAGCCATCCCGGCTTCCCCTAAGTTCATTTATTAAACTTCTACAAGCCACAACCACAAACCAAAATCAACAGTTTAAATATCAGACACCTCGTTAACCAACACATCAATATATTGGTAGAATGATTAATCCCCTGGCTTTACCCACCCTGGAGGCACTTCATTGGCTGAAGGACACTGGAGTATGAGAAACCACATTTTAGACACAAAGATACGCCACTTCAAGGATGGGATGACACTGTTGGTGGTTTCCTGTGATCAACTGAAGGTGAATCCACCTGCAGGTGCTGGGGAGAGACCTGCTTGCTACTCACATAAGCACAGGAGTAAGAGTTGAACTTGGCTAAGGCTAGGAGGGCTTCATGGCTCTTTAGAACAAATCACAAACTTGTGGGGTGGACATTTTCACAAAGGACTGCAAATATCTGGCTTAATGGGTGTTAAGTGTCAAGAAACGTTTCTTGGATTGATACAAGCAACTTCAAGCAGAACCCCGACACTGATTGTCAGGACACTCCTGTGAAGTGGGCAGAGGCTAAGCCAGCTCCATCAGCTTTCATAGATGGTGGAAGGAGGTGGAGAGAGGCTGAGTCCCAGGCAGAGGGGAGCAGAGAGGAAAGCAGGACGTGACTATCTGTTTTCCTGATGTACCGCTGGTGTCCAACTCTGTGTGGCATTCTTCTGTCTCTCTAACCAGGCTCAGCAGATCAGTGACCCAGGCCTCCAGCAGGCATGAGAAGCAGGCCCAGTGGTACCTGGTGAACTCACCTAAGCCTCTGGCCTACAGGGAGGGAGATATACTCAGCTATGTATAAGGATCTGCTCTGTGCCAGGCACTGTGATATACAGCGGTTACTGACACACGTTGACTTGATCTCTAAAATGGAGGAACTCTTATGATCCCAATTTTACACATGAGAGAGCTGTTGCTCAGAGGAAACAGATGAATGTTCAGGATTCCATGGCCAGGAACTGGTGAATGGGGATGGCCAGCTCAGGTCCTGTGATCTCATTGCTGAAGTCAGGTGGGTACCCCTGACCAGCCCTCTGTGACAGCCTGGGAAACAAGTGGGTGGCCTTTGAGCGTATGCTGAACAGGAGAAAATGTCCAATGTTGAAAATAGCAGGCAAGGGAAACAACTGATAGAACACTTGATGTGATAACTGTTTTAAACTTAAAAACAGCACATGAGAGTATTTATAAGAATTATATGTATGTTTGAGTCCATCACATGGGACAGAACTTAAACGGAACATACTTAACCCTCTCCAAATGTATTTAGCCACTGGCAACTATGCTACTCTATTAAATATATGATAATGATTAGACAAGTTAGGTGTTTCATCTGAGAGTAAGACTTATAATTGTTTATAAGGATTATATTCATAAATAAGTACAGTAATATTTAGTAATCATTAAGAACTGATGGAATTACATGTCTTAGTCCAGATAGATTTTATATATTACTATTTAATTTATCAATGTCCACAAAAGAGGACCAAAGACTATATTCCAAAGAGAAGTTACATTAGCTAATAATTCCTTTTTAAGAATGAGGCGGAAATGAATGAAATCAACCTGATCATAATTCCTTTTATGTGTTTCTTTATGATTTCCCAGTCACTCTTCAATCTTCATGTAAAGCCCCTGACCCAGACAGTTCATGCCAAATGCTATGCAACCCTCTCCACCCACCCCCACTGCCATCGACTCCTACTTTTAGATGTTCCTTATCATATATAAAGTCTTTGGCCCCTGAGTTGTGGTCTTCAGCCCACCCCAGTTACCACCATCATTCCAGGAGTCCCCCGCCAACCTGCTGGTCTCACAGGCTATGGCTTGCTCAGAACAGCAAGGAAGTCTTCTCTCCCCCACAACCTTAGTCACCTACTCCCACCAGGGTCAGCCCCCTCAATGTCACCATTAGAAACTGCTCCCTGAAATCCTGATTCCAGCACCCCACACTGACTGCACCTTCTACCCTCCAACTCTCCATGTCTCCTCCTGGATGGCTCGCAGACACTTCCAAATAACAATGACAGAAACACAGGAGTCAGAAACACGCGCATGAGTTTAAACACTTTAATAGCAAGTGCTGATGCCGGCCGAGGGCCTCTCTCATCTATGGGCTGCGTGAGGAGCTAGATGAGGCTGTTGATGAGGTCTCGCTAGGCTCTGGGTCCCAGGAATCATCTACTTCTGAGCGAGGACGTCCACGAAGCTGAGGGTCGAGGTCTTTCTCAAAGAGCGGGCGGAGGTGGTGGTTGTCTAGTACTCTCTGCACATGTTCTGGGGTGATGCGCACCTTCCGGTGGTTTTGGGCCTCCTTGCCTGCCAGCTCCAGGATGTTGGCTGTCAGGTACTCCAGCACGCCAGTGAGGAAAACAGGCGTGCACCAGTTCAGGCGCTCGGCCCCGTGACCTTGTCGCAGGAGGCCTTCCACGCGGCTCACGGGGAACTGCAGCTCGGCTCTCATGGAGCGGGAGGTGGCCTGCCTCACGGACTTCCGAGGGCGCTGGCGTCGTCTTCTCGCAGCCATTGTGTTCACTGGGTTTTTCCTGGATCAGCCCAGCTGGATGGTCCCACTCGCCTGGGCCTCTCAGGGTACTAGTGAGGACTCCTGCTGCAGCCCCTCATTGCTCAGGGAGCTACCTTTGTGACAACTCAGACTTTGTGATGTCACTGGTGGCCAATGTCACTGGGCCCTGCTCTGGCCTGGCCTAGAAATGTCTGTGATAGGAAACTGGTCCCCCTGGTAACTCAACACTCTTTCTCAGGGAACTCAAACTTTCTACTTGACTTTCAGTCTAGTCAAGAAAAGAATGTTTCAATGGAAGCAATCCCCTGTCTTTAGGAAGCCACTTCAGGTTACCCGATTCTAGCCTTACAATGTCCTCGCGCTCTTACATCTGTTTTTATAAGCTGTAGGCAACTGACAGACATGCATAATGACTCGTACAACAGAGGTTCAAGGCTCAATTGCCATGCCCCATGTGGTAATAAAGCCACTTTACCTCCAGGTATACATGTATTTCCATATCCCTAGTCAATATTCCTATGTCTGTACTTTGGATTCTCTTTTGAGCTGGTTATGATATTTGCTGGTTCTCTCAAGAGTCAAACAGAAACTTTAAAATGTATTCATTAAAAATCTAAAACTGGGTATGGTGGGATAGATCAATGGTTGAGCACTTGCCTTGCAACCATGAGGTCTGGGGTTTGACTCCTGGCCCAAGACTGTATAAAACCATATGCTGATTTGCAGCACAACTGGTAACTGCCATGATGGTGACAAAAGTTCTAACCTCTCATGTGGGAGGCCCCAGTTTGGTTCCCACCCCACTTTTCTCTCTCTCTCACTCACACACACACACACATACATACACACCCCTTTGTTCAAACAATAAAAAATAAATCTTAAAATAAAGTCTAAAAAATCAATCAATCAATCAATAAAGTCTAAAACTGAAAACAAAAGCATACCCCACAAACCTGTTCTTTGTCCCTGATGCTTCACCAATACAAATGGGGTTCACGGTTACAACTGCCTGTCAGAAACCTGGGCACCATTTCTGACACCTTTATTTCTGTCTTGCTCTCCCATTCAATCAGTCACCTCATTCCACTTCTACATTATTGATGTTGCCTCAATAATCCATTCCTACTATTCCAGCCCAAGTCATTACCAGCTTTGCCTTGACAACTGCAGCAACCTACTTACTGACCTCACTGTTTCTCACCTCATTCCTTTTCAACCCATTTTCTAGAGCAGGGATTTCTAACCCCGTGCCCCGGGCGCCATGGTGCCCGCGGCCCGATTTGTGTGCACCCACCATTATTTGACTGCATCAGAAGTTTTTCATAAACACTAAGTAAAACTATAATTTATTTTTATACATTTGTTAGAATTTTAAAATATTGTTTGAGTATCTACACAGGTTTATTACATTCGTTGGTATGTTTGCGATATCGTATGCATAAGTTTTCCCCTAGCTTTCGCCTCTGTACATGTCGCGTCTTGTTTAGCCGCTGCACTCTTTACACTCTCCTCCACCCAACCGGGAGACGCCAAGTTGCCATTTTGATTGCGGTTGCTGGACTGATCGGGTCGTGACGGTTAGCTAGGATCACAGTGTTTTGATATATTCGATTTTAAATGAACTAAAAGCGAGGTAGGTAATCTACTATTATGGTGGCAATTTGATATGATATTGTAGTTCTAAGACTAGTTTTATTTTTATTTTTTTAGTCCTAAAATGAGTGGACCAAATAAGAGAAAATGAACCTATAATTTTAACACAGACTGGGAGGAATCATATTGTTTCATTAATTTAAAAGGTAAATGCGTTTGCCTGTTGTGTGGCAGTAGTATTGCAATGCCAAAAAAACATAATGTTGAATGTCACTTTCAGACAAGTCATACCACTAATTACGAGGCACTGGCCAATGAAATGCAATGCCAAAGATCACACTGACAGATTGTTTTTTTTTATGTTTTCTTTTATGTTTTTTTAAATGATTTTATTATACGTGTGTTTTTTATTTACTTTGTATTACATTTTGTATATATGTTTCTTTGTGTGTATATAATTTGTACAATAAATTTATTATTTTTAAATTATTTTTGTTTATTATTTTTTATTCTTGTTCAATAATAAATATCCTTAGAAATAGCTGGTG
>PVKE010040499.1:0-14569 GCA_004027555.1 Craseonycteris thonglongyai
ATCGGCAGCAGTCAGAAATGCTTCTTTGAACAATTCACCATCCTGGAAAGGTTTTTTCTTCTTTGCGAGCATGTGAGAAATTTTGAAAGAAGCAATGGTTGCCTTTTTAGATTTTTCCACATGTCTAGTGAAAACAGTCTGTTGAGTAGTTAAACTTAATTTTAGTTGATTTATTTTTTTCTTTCTTCAGATTTAAGTGAATAATTCATATCAAAAGTGGTATGACTTGTCTGAAAGTGACGTTCAACATTATGTTTTTTCGGCACTGCAATACTACTGCCACACAACAGGCAAACGCATTTACCTTTTAAATTAATGAAACAATATGATTTCTCCCAGTCTGTGTTAAAATTATAGGTTCGTTTTCTCTTATTTGGTCCACTCACTTTAGGACTAAAAAAATAAAAATAAAAATAGTTATAGAACTACAATATCATATCAAATTGCCACCATAATAATAGATGACCTACCTCGCTTTTAGTTAATTTAAAATCGAATATATCAAAACACTGTGATCCTAGCTAACCGTCACGACCCGATCAGTCCAGCAACCGCAATCACAATGGCAACTTGGCGGCTCCCGGGTGGGTGGAGGAGAGTTTAAAGAGCGCAGCGGCTGAACGAGACGCGACATGTACAAAGGCGAAAGCTAGGGAAACACTTATACAGACGTTATTGCAAACATACCAACGAATATAATAAACCTGTGTAGATACTCAAACCATATTTTAAAATTCTAACAAATGTATAAAAATAAATTATAGTTTTACTTAGTGTTTATGAAAAACTTCTGATGCAGTCAAATAATGGCGGGCGCACACAAATCGGGCCGCGGGCGCCATGGCGTTGGGAATCCCTGCTTTAGAGGAATACAGGAGAATCTCAGCTGTGGACTTGTAGTCAGAACATGTGCCCTCTGGCTCTCGCTCTCTCTCTCTCTCTCTCTCTCTCTCTCTCTCTCTCTCTCCTATCTATCTCTAATCTACCTACCTACCTACCATCTCTATCATCTGTGTGTCTATCATCAATCTATCTATATATATCTATATCATCTGTCCTCTTTTTATAATATCTGTATCATCTATCACCATCTAGCATCTATCTATATAATCTATCTCTGTTTCTCTCCCAAACATGCAACATCCAGTCCATGTAGTAAATTCTTTTGGTTCTTCCTTTAAAATGTGTCCAGAATCCAACCACTTCTCATTGCCTCCAATGCTACCACCCTGGTCCAAGATAATGCAGCTGTTTTCAGAACCTTCAAACCAGTCCTGCTTCCATTCTTGCTTCACTGCCTTCTATTCCCCAGACAACCTCCAGAACTATACTTTAAAAATAATGTTAGACAACTGCTCCCTCTTACTTAAGACCTGTAATGGCTTCCCTTCTCAAAGTAAGACCCACACTCTTTACCACAGCCTCAAAGCCCTAGATGACCTGGCACACTGCTGCCTGTTTGACCTCATTTTCTACTGTCCTCTCTCTTGCTTTCTTCTACCACACTGGTCCTCTTACTGTTCTCAGACCCACCAAGGATAAACCTTGATCAGAGTCTTTACACTTGTTCTTCACTTTGCCTGGGGAGTTCTTTATAAATAGCCCACTACATTGTTCCCTCAAGTCCTTAAGGCTTCTGCTCAAATACCACTTTATTCACCCAAGAAGCCTTCCTTGACCACCCCATGTTAGAATAATTCTGTTATCTTGTCATTCTCTATCCCCTTTACCATGCTTAATTTTTATTTATAGCCACAAGAGACTCCCAGTTGTTCATTAGAATATAATTCTTGAGGGTAAGGACTTTGTTTTCTTCATCGTTGAATCTCAGAAAACCTAGAAAACTGCCTGGCACTTACTAATTGCTTAATATTTGTTAATGCCATGTATGACTGGCTATTATATTTAGTCTTCTGTTCCTATTAATAACATTAGAAATAAATATGACTTTAAGATCTAAAAGAAGACATGACTGGCCAACCAGCTGAAAACACTAAAAATACTGAATCAAATAAAAAGTAAAAATTATTAAAAATGTAAGTCAGTAAGGCATATTAAGCGACCCAAAACAACATGATAGTGGGAACCAAAAGTGGTTAAAGGAAATGTGAAGTTGGCTTCTGTCTTGAGGACATTCGCTATCCAGCCATCTGAATTTAGGTTTTCATGGCTTTGGTAAAAGGAAGAGAATAAAGACAAAGCTTAGGAGAGTAACACTAGATTACCCCCACCCTCTCCCACACAATTAATTTGAAACTCCAAAGAACTAGATTTTCATCCTAAAGGTGAACTGGAAGTAAATATAATTCTACCATCATCTGTATAGACAAAAGGAATTGTATTATTTGCTCTGTTTAATGACTAAAAGAAAAAACAAAAATGTCTTCAGATAATTCATAATTGCTAGCTAACCTACATATGGGTAAAGCTCAAATTCACATTACATGGATGGTTCAAAACACCTCAAACGGAGAATTTAGTTTAAAGAGACTTCAAAGAGGAAACTGCAAATGCCAGTGTTATCTAAGGAATTCACTCCCACCCAGTCCTCAAAGAATACCCACAGTTGAAGTTCTAAGCAATAAAGCTCACATTGAGAAAAGTGGCAAACCCGTGGGGAAGTAGGGCACCATAAGTGATAGCCAGTTGAGACAAGAGACAGAAGCAGCATGCCTGAAAAGGTTTTAGGTACTGGAATTATCAAGCACAAAATATAAAATGTTTATCATGTTTAAAGAAATAAAGGAAGGGGATTGAAGATACAATATAAAAAGGCAGGAGGCTATAAATAGAAGTCCAACCATATTTGGGGAAAAACCAAATACACTTTTACAAATAGAAATTAATGAGATCAATAGTACACTAAACAGAGCTGAGAAAAGAATTAGTAAATTAGAAGACTGAAGAAATTATCAAGAAGGAATCTGAGAGACTGAGATAAAAATGTGAAAGAAAAATAAAGGTATGATGAGGATAAAGAGAAAATTCCAACGTAGGTTTATTGGACTTCCAGAGGAGAGGAGAGAGGGTATGAGTAGAGCAAAAGAGATGATAGCCCATTTTTCCAAACTGATGAAAGTCAACAATCCACAGATTGGAAAGTCCAATACTCCAAAGAGTATAAATAAAAATATTTAATTATTATCTAATCCATCACAAGGGAATTAGAAAACAAAGGAAAAAAAGAAAAAAATCTTAAACACGGCCAGAGAAAAAAGACTGATAATCTTCAAAGGAATACCAATGAGACCCCAATAAATTTAACAACAACGACAAAAAAACCCCAAAACAAACAAACAAACAAAAAACAATGAGACCGACAGATGGTTCAACAATGCAAATCCCGAAGACACACAGATAGTAGGTAATAAAGCCAGAATTAGGACCAGGAGAGGCTGATATCAGACCCTAAGCTCTCTTCAGAGTGTGGTGTTGGGAATTAATTTATTTAGAGCAACATTCAAAATAAAAGTGAAGCAATGAGGAGTACATAAATTATTCAAGAAGTTCTGATTATTCTTAAAGTCTTATCTCATTGTAGCATGTATTATATACTTAGGTAGCAGTTTGCCCCAATTCCTATTACCACTGGCTATTCTGGTGTCTCTTTTTTTTTTCTTTTGCAAAATCAAACTGGAGCAGATAATGGGCAATTGACTTTGTTCTAGAAGATGTGAATGCAACTGTTGAAAATAACATTCTTAGCCCACTAATAGTTTAATAATTCCACCAACTCAAATTTACCGTTATCTTTTCAAAAAAGTTGTAGCTGTTCACCTGCAGGTGGCATTTTTATATTTTTTCAAATACCATTTTCTCCTTTTGGGTTTTGGCTAATACTTGCTTATGTTTTTTCACTTTAATTTTTTAATTCAACATTAATATTGCCAAATATTTTATGGGGCATGTTGGGGATATTTGTGAAAAAGATATGGCGAGTTTTTGAAATAAATGGGAAATATTTCAAGTATACAGAAAAATATGTATATAACCTATGTAGCATATAGATTAAATGTGAATGTTTTGCTATATCTGCTCCCATTCTTCCTAAAGAAATTAGCTGCAGCCAAGCCCAACTCTATTTTTCTTTTCCCTCCCACATTTTTCAGGGGAAATATCTTTTCTGAAGTTTATGTATGCTTCTCACCCATTTTTTAATTTTTAATTTTTAACTTTCTAAGTTAAAAAAAATTTTTTTTTTGAGGAAGGTGAGAGAGAGAAAGAGAAGAGGGGAGGGTTCAGAGCAGTCTCAATAGTTGTTCATCATTAGTTGTGATGCAGTTTCATTCCACACAGGTGGATGTGGAGCCTCACAGAGAGGGAACCAAACTGGGGGCCTCACACAAGGGAGGCGAGAACCTTCACTGCCATCCTGGCAGTTAACAGTTATGCCACAGGTTAGCATATGGATTTGCACAGCCGGGGCCAGGATTTGATCTCCTGACCTTGTGTTTGCAAGGCAAGCACTGAACCTATTGAGCTATCTGGCACCCTTCTCACCCATTTTTAAAGAAATTTTTCTACAAATGTTTTTACCCGCAAATTGCCTATATTTTTGTGATCTTAGATATATATATATAAATTGTACACTGCACATATTCATGTGCAATTTTCACTCAACATTGTCTTTGGGTACTTACGTACAGTGATAACTAGAGAGGTAGCTCATTGTTTTTAACTCTTCTATAGAATTCCAGTTTATGAATGAAATATGGTTTATGTATCTATTCTCCCTTTCAGTTAAGTTTTTCCCACTTCTACATAATTTTAAACAATGCTGCTCTGAATATTTCACATATGTTTCCTTGAGCACATATGTAATTATTTCTTTAGGTCACAGAATTGCTGTGGATGGGGGTATGTGCATTTTCAGCGTAACTTTTTCTGTTGGACTGTTTTGTTTTGTTTTTCTTATGGATATGCAGGAGTTCACTTATTCAGCTAAAAAATACATATTTAACATCTAATCCAGAGGCTTGGCTGGAGACAGAGTAGTGTGACTGAAGCAAGAGAGATGACAGAGCTGATGTCTGAGAGGAAATAGAGAGCTAGGTCACCAGAGCCTTGAAGACCTTGTAGAGACTTGAATTACACTCTGATATGGAAATCCACAGGAAGGTTTTGAGCAGATAATGTAGCATGATCTGACTTTCATTTTAAAAGACTCATGCTGGTTAGAATTTTAGAAATCTAGCAGGTCAGATTATAGCAATCTTCTGGCCAAGTAGTACTACAAATGCAGGTAAAAATATAAAGAATATTAACTGAAGAACCAAAGAGCTGACAAAATACAAGGATATAGTAGCACAAGATGGAAGGGGAAAGCAGAAATTCTGAATTTACAGTCATTTTGCTTTGAGGACATTGACCAGTCAGTAAAAGTGACCTTTGGTGGAAAGGGTACAGAAATCCAAGTGCAAACCTTTTTTTTAAGTGATAAGTCTATTAGAAATCTCTTTCCTGTTAATTTGAGTGTCCCAAAGGGCAAGGTTACTCCCTCAGAGTAAATAATAAGCCTAACTCATCCTTACCCATAGAGGAGTATAAAAAAATTTGTCTTGATGCTGAGCAGGGTAAATGAAAGAAAGAAAAACGTCTCTGAGACATTATAACCACAAGATGTCCTGCACTTGGATTTGCAGCCAAAATTCACATCAGGGCTCCAAAAAAACAAGGTATCTATTTAGTTTAAAGCAATCCCTGGATATTAGACCTTAGGCTTCATAAATTCAAACACAAATTATTATTATTATTATTATCATTATTATTTAAGATTTAGTTTTATTGTTTTTGACAGAGAAACAGAGGGAGAGAGAGATACAGAGACAGAGAGAAAGGGGAGGGCCCAGAGCAGTCTCTATAGTTGCACATCATTGGTTTTTCCACATAGTTTCATTCCACAGGTGGGTGCAGGGCTGCACAGGGCAGGAACTGAGCCACAGTCTCACCCCAGCAAGACCTGCATATGGGTCCAAACAGGCCGGGGCTGAGATTCGATCCTGCGTCCCCAGGGGCTGCAAAGTGAGTGCTTAACCCACTGAGCCATCCCGGCTTCCCCAAACACAAATTCTTTATGAAGGTATCTTAATCTTAGGCCTCAAATAATCTCCACAAATATGTTTCAAGGACTATGAGCATCACAGAGTACAAAATAAGCAAGCACTCAGGGAAGCTGGGATGGCTCAGCAGGTTGATCACTCATTTTGCAGACCCGGAGCCCAAGGGTCAAATCCTGGCCCCGGCCCATGCGGACCCATATGCTGAACTGGGGTGTGTCTCCAGTTCAGTCCTGGTCGGGGCCTCTGTGGGAGGCTCCTGGTCCAGTTCCTGCCCTGCGCAGCCCCAGGCCCACTTGCGGAATGAAACTATATAGAAAACTAGTGCTGTCAACTATGGAGACTGCTCTGGGCCCTCCTCCTTCTCTCTGTCTCTCTCTGTCAAAAAACAATAAAAATAAATCTTATTAAAAACAAACAAACAAAAAACAACACACAAAGACAAAAGGAACCATGAGCAAGAATCTATAGAAAGAACAAAAACTAGAAATACGCTCATGAAGATTTTTATGTATTAGAATTATCAAACAGATGATAAAACAATTATGTTTAGTGAGTTTATATACATAAAAGACAACTTGAAAATATCTGCAGGAAACAGGAAGTTATAAGAACTGACAGAGCATATTTGTAAAAGAACTAAAGAGAACTTCTAGAAATTAATAATCAAAATTTAAAATTCAATGAGTGGATTCAGTTGTGGAATATAGAGCTGATGATAGAGTAGGTGAACTAAAACTTAACTTCTCAAAGTGTGGTCCTCAGCCCAGCAGCTTCGGCATCTCTCAGTAGCTCGCTGGAAATGCAGAATCTTGGGTCCCACTCCAGACCTACAAATTAGAATCTTAACTTGAACAAATCTCTAGGTAATTACTACTCACCTTAAAGTTGATCTAGGATGAGGCCAGAGATTCTTCATTTTGAATGAGCTCCTAGGTGACGTTAATGGTGTTGGACCAAGAACCACAACCTGAGTACCAACAACTAGAAGACAGGTGAGAAGAACGATATACTCGTATTAATGCAGCACAGAGCAATGAAAGAACGGAAAACAAGGAAGAGAGGTTAATGGACATGAGAATCGAATGAGAAAATCCAATATATGTTTAATTGGAGTTCTGGAAGGAAAGAAAGAGAATGGTGCAGAAACAATGCTTGAAGAGATACTAGTTGAGAATTTGCCAGAATTGAAGAAAGACACCAATTCACAAATTCAGAAGTTTTAAAGATAGATAAAAAGAAACCCAATCCTAGACATCATGGTGAAATTACAGAACACCAAAGACAAAAAAAGTTAAATATGCTAGAGAAAAAAAAAAAAAATCAATGACATATTTGTAATTGACTTCTTTCAATAAAAACAATGGAAGACTGAAGCAAGTGAAATGGTACCTATAGTAATTATGATCGAAGAAAACAATTGCCAGTAAATAATAAGGATGAAAATACAGTTAATTGCTCTTTAGATTTGCCTTCCATTTGCCATTCTCTTTTCTTACAATTATCTCTTAGAACTTAATTCTTCTTTCTAGATTTAGCTTTCTTCTTCTGGAAATGTGTCCTTTAGTAGCTCTCCTATAATGCTTTGTGCATAGAAAGTGCTCAATAAGTCTCTATTCATTGAATAAATTAATTTAATCAAACATGATTCAAACTACTTTAGGAATCTAGTTTGTGCATTAGAGTGATTTATAGATCTTGCTTCATTTGCCAGACAGATAGATAAGGCCCCTGATTATTGGGGACAGGGGGACAGAGAACATTACCTGGTTTTAGCTAATACCATGAGTTAAGAGGAAGGACAGAGAGAACCAAGGACTTAAGTCCTCCCCAGTTTTCCATACCATGTTTTCCTAGAAGTCTCCTTCTAATATTAGGGCTATTATTTTCCAGCATAAGCTCCTGGCTTTTGTTTCCTTCTCAGCTTGCTTAGTGGGCCAGACATTTTTAGGTTTTCCTCTGTGCTTTAAATTATGATGTCTTAAGTATCACATCTTTATAGAAAGCTCTATTTTCTTTTAGGGTTAGCCAAAACTTGTGGGAACTTTCTCATTTTAGGTGAGACTACATTCCAGAGATTGAGTGATTCAATAAACCCACATTATTTAAGGCCCAATACTAAGCTTATAGCTACAGGGCCCAAATCATTCTTATTAATAATTTTAATCCATTGTCACGATGTGTGAAATCCTATTTATTTTTTATTTGGCAAGTGGGACATCTACATAGGTGTGGTAGTGGTTATCTTATACATAAAGACATGATTTCTTTGTTCGTTCTAGTATGTGAAGAATTCTTGAACCGATTCTATAACTCCTTGGTAGAGAGAGGGGTTGACTTCTCTCTGGACACCATAGAAAAGGAATTGATCAGCTTTTGCTTGGATGTCAAAGGAAAAGAAAACCGCCTGGTAGGTAAATTTTTATCTTCACTTTCCTTGTGCTTGAAAAAAATTGCTAATTCTTTCACTTCTCATCTTGAACTTAATGTTATCTTGTTTAGATGCTTGCCTCAAGCATGTTCACTGTGGGAACAAGCAGAAATTGACCATTCAGTAAGGTGTAGTTATATGAATTTTCATCTAGAATATATTTGGTTTAATTTTGCTTTCTGAGTAAGTCACAGACAACCAATTCCATGTCCTCTTACATAAAATTATACAATTGAGTGCCTCATGAGAATTTACTGTCCTGAGTTAAAAGTGGGTAGACTTTCTATTTCTTACTAAGACAAGTATTTAAACCTATTAAAATATTTTATATCATTATTTCTATATAACCAATGAAATAATTCTATTTCCTTTTTTTTAAGATTTATTTTTTTATTATTTTAGAGAAGTCAAGAGAGAGAGAGAGAGAGAGAAAGAGAAAGGGAGAGGGCCCAGAGCAGTCTCCATAATTGTACATCATCAGTTGTGACATGGTTTCATTCCACACAAGTAGATGTGGGGCCACACAGGGCGGGAACCAAACCAGTGGCCTCCCACATGAAAGGCAAGAACCTTCACCTCTGAGCCATCTCCGTTGCTCTTACCAGTTGTGCTGAATATTAAGTTGCATGAGCTGTGGCTGGGAATTGAACCCTGAACCTTGCGATTGCAAGGCAAATGCTCAACTGCTAAGCTATTTCGGCATCTTCTATATTTTCTTATAATGATCTTTATATATGTTTTCTGGATATACACAGATGATTTTTTTTTTTCAATATAGTGTTTTACATCACTAAAGACAATCTTAGGCCAATTTATTTTGCCTAAAATTGTCATGCTGCATGTCAGTTAAATTTGCGCTGTTGACTGCTTACTATTGGTACACTATAAAACTCTCAGCATTTATTTGTGCCATTAAATCTTATATATTTAAAAGTAAAATGTTTAAGTCAGGTAGCCTCAAGGGCATTATAACATGATGGGTAAGAGTATGGGCTCTAAAGCCAAAGTGCTAGATTTTCAAATTTAGTCTCTTCTACTTGCTTAGCTGAGTGACTTTAAGTTGACTTGGGTGTAAAATGGGATAATAATAGCACTTACTTCACAGGATTGTTGTGAGAATTAAATAAGTTGATGCTTGTAAAGCCCTGAGAGCGCCTGGCATAGACGAAACACTTAGCAAGTCTTGGAGCATGATGTGAAGTGTAGGGCACTTTAAATTGGAGGATGACAGGAATGGGGTCATTTGTTTGCCATTGGCTTAGTTAGCTGGGGGTAACATTTAATAGCTGGGCCACGAAGACTAGGTTATCCTTTCTAACTTCTCAAATCTGTATTACTTGCCTTTTTTTCAGTGTCTGGGCCACTAAATTCTCTTCATTCTGTTTCAGTGCTATTACCTAGGAGCAACAAAAGATGCCACCACAAAGATTCTAAGTGAGGTCACTCGCCCAGTGAGTGTGCACATGCTGGCAATGAGGATTTGTGAGAAGCTGGAGAAGATGGACAGCCAAATCTGTGAGCTGAAATACGGTATAATGAGGTCTAATCTTCCTCCCCACCCCCAAATGTCTACAGTGTTGCCAATTCTCAAAACAGGCTATGCTTATGGTTTTGTTCCACACAGGTGGATGTGGGGCTGTGCAGGGTGGAAACTGAACTTGGGGCCTCCTGCATCAGAGGTGAGAACCTTTGCCACCATCCTGGTGGCTACCAGTTGTGCCGCAGTTCAGCATATGGGGTTTGCACGGGCCTGGGCTGGGATTCGATCCCCAGACCTCATGTTTGCAAGGCAAGCACTCACCCTGCTGAGTTATCTCAGCATCCCCTGCCTGAGCTTCTTTGAGGGAAGAGAAATGAACACTGGCACAATTAGTTTTAGATAGGCTGTCAACCCAAACAACAAAGTTTAAAATCTTGAAATCACCAAGGCATGTCAATGATATATATCAAGGAAAAATTCATAACATCAAGTGAACAACTATTCACCATGATTTAGCTGTTGCTAACCTACTAAGACATTTCTTTTTTGCATGTATTCAAGGAGACATGAGGACTTGGAAGTATTTAATGTGACTGTGTCTTTATTCCTAGATTTGTCTATCATTTTGCCAGCTTTAAATTTTAGGTTATCCCCATCACCTCAGGTTTTGCTTGATGAAATAACCTTATGGCTAGTGCCTGAAATATACAGTGAGGAACGGAAGAAGGTGTCCTATTGAAAACATCATCATTGGTCTTACACAGTTAACATAATAAATCTGTTTTTATACTGAGGCTTTCCATCTGGGCCAGCTTTTTGAGTAGGTGGAATAAGTATGATATAAGGCTAGGAGCGCCTCCATTAAGCCTGAAATTCTGAAATT
This sequence comes from Craseonycteris thonglongyai, assembly GCA_004027555.1. Classification (NCBI taxonomy): domain Eukaryota; kingdom Metazoa; phylum Chordata; class Mammalia; order Chiroptera; family Craseonycteridae; genus Craseonycteris; species Craseonycteris thonglongyai. The sequence goes on from PVKE010040499.1 coordinate 10,851, forward strand.
CTAACATTAAAAACCCATTATTTTTCTTAAATCATTGTTTTATGTTACATACCCAGCGTAATATGGAAACTACCTAATTAGAACTCAGGTCTGAATTCTTTTAGTCTTATTTTTGAATTTAGTTGTGTAAGATGCCTCTGCACTATAGCTACATAGCTGGCTGTAAATAGTTTTAAGGTTGGAAGAAACCAAAGATACTATTTCTCATTTGCCAAGGGCAGGCTCTAACTTCCAGGGTAGTGATTATGGGGCAGGCATTCCTTTTTGTTGGCTTCCAAGTAATAAAGCAGAGGCAGGCATCACTGAGTCCATATAAACAATGTTCTCAAAAGGATTATGTTTTCAATTAGGAAAGTGTCATTTGGTATTTGACCTAAAAGAATATTTTTGTTTGTTGTATGTGTTAAAAGGATGGGATCACTATAAAAATTTACGGTAAGGGTTTTCTGGAGTACAGAGTATAGCTGACCCTCCAAATAGAAACAGCTTTTAAAATCTAACTTTTATTATTTGTTTCCAGATTTATTGATCCATAATTGACATAAAAGATTGTGTAAGTTTAAGGCATGTAATGTGTTGACTTGATACTTATATTTTGTAAATTGATGACCACCATCATGTTGGCTAGCACCACCATCATTTTATATAATTACCCTTTCTTTTTGGTGAGAACATTCGTGATCTACTAACTTAGCATCGTTCACATGTATAATACAATATTATTACCCATAATCATCATGTTGTACATTAGATCCTCAGAATTTATTCTTTTCATAAGTGGATCATGGTACCCTTTCGCCAACATCTCCCATTTTCCCAACCCCCAGTAGGCACTATTCTACTCTGTTTCTTTGAGTTCAGCTTTCATCGATTCCACGTATAAGTGATATACACTACTTGTCTTTCTCTGCCTGACTTATGTCACTTAGTGTATTGCACTCATGTTCCATCCATGTTGTTGGAAATGACAGAATGTCCTTCTTTTTCATGACTAATATTTCATTGTGTTTATGTATACACCACATCTTTTTTAATCCATTCATCTATTTCTGGGACTTAGGTTATTTTTATGTCTTGGCTATTGTTAATAATGCCGCAGTGAACATGGAAGTGAATATATCTCTTCAATATCCTGTTTTCATTTCCTTTGGATGTATATCCTGAAGTGAGATTGCTGGATCATATGCTAGTTTTATCTTTTAATATTTGTGTTAGTTTTAGGTCTACAAAACAACATAATGACTAGACATTTACACACCTCACAAAGTGACAACCCCAACAAGTCTACTACTTAGCTGATATTGTACATAGCTATTACAATATATATATTTTAATTATAGTTGACTTTCATATTTTTTTAAAGATTTATTTTATTGTTTTTTGACAGAGACAGAGAGTCAAAGACAGAGAGAGACAGGGAGAAGGGGAAGGGTCCAGAGTAGTCTCCGTAGTTGTACGTCATCGGTTTTTGACTTGGTTTTGTTCCATACAGGTGGGTGGGGGCCATGCAGGGCAGGAACTGGGCCTGCGGCCTCCCGTATGAGAGGCACACCCCCTTGACCTAGGGGGCCAAAACCCAGGGCCTCCCACATGGGAAGCTCACCCCGGTGAGAATGGAACTGGGGCCTCCTTCATGGGAAGCACACCCAGTTCAGCATATGAGTCTGTATGAGCCAGGACCAGGATTCAATCCTTGGTCCTTGGGGCTGCAAAGTGAGTGCTCAACCCCTGAGCCATCCTGGCTTCCCCTCAATATTATTTTATATTAGTTCCAGGTGTATTGCGCAGTGGTTAGGCATTTATATAATTTTTGAAGTGATCACCTCAATAAGCTAGTACCTATCTGACATCCTATATAGTTTTTACCTTATTAACTGTATTCCCCATACTGTATTCCACATCTCCATGACTATTTTGTGACTACCAATTTGTATTTCCTAATTCCTTCCCTTTTTTCACCCATCTTCCAAAGCCCCATCCCATCAAGCAATCATCAGTTTCTTCTCTGTATCTATGAGTCTATTTCTGTTTCGTTCGTTCATTTATTTTGTTCTTTAGATTCTACATATGAACATAAGTGAGATCATATAGTATTTGTCTTTCTCTGTCTGACTTATTTCACTTAGCATAGTATCCTCTAGGTCCATCCATGTTGTTGCAACTAGTAAGATTTCATTCTTTTTTATGGCTGAGCAATACTCCATGTATAAACGTACCATGATTTCTTTATCTAGTTGTCCATTGCTGGGCATTTCAGTTATTTTCTTATCTTGGCTATTGTGCATAGCACTTCTGTGAATATAGGGTTGCATACATTTTTTTGAATTAGTGTTTTGAATAAATACTCAGAAGTGGAATTGCTGGGTCACAAAGTAGCTCTATTTTTATTTTTTTGAGGAGCCTCCATACTGTTTTCCACAGTGGCTGCACCAATTTACAGTCCCACCAGCATATGGGTTCCCTTTACTCCACAACCTTGCCAACACTCGTGGGTCAATTTATTGATGATAATCGCTCTGACAGGAGTGAGATGATATCTCCTTGTTGTTTTTATTTGCATTTTTTTGATGATTAGTAGCATTGAACTTCTTTTCATAAGTCTATTGGCCATCTGTATGTCCTCTTTGGAGAAATGTCTGCTCAGGTCCTCCACCCATATTGTAATTGGATTTTGTTTTTGTTTTTGGTATTGAGCTGTATGAGTTATGTGTGTGTATGTGTGTGTGTGTGTGTGTGTGTGTGTGTGTGTGTGTGAATTTTGGATATTAACCTCTTATCAGAAGTATCATTGGCAAATATCTTCTCTCATTCAGTAGGATATCTTTTCATTTTGTTGGTGGTTTTCTTTGCTGCGGAAAAACATTTCATTTTGATGTAGTCCCAGTTGTTTATTTGTTCTTTTGTTTCCCTTGCCTGGGAGATATATATTAGTAAAAATATTACTGAGAGTAATATCTGAGAATAATGTCCTATACTTTCTTCAGAAGTTTTATGCTTTCCAATCTTACGTTTAACTCTTTAATTAATTTCAAGTTAATTTTTGTGAGTGATGTAATATAGGGGTTCAGTTTAATTCTTCTGCAGGTAGTTATCAAATTTTTCAAACACCAATTATTGATGAGACTTTTCTTGGCTTTTTTGTCCAATATTACTTGACTCTACACAAGAGGATTTATTTCTGAGTTCCTGATTTTGTTCAGTTGGCCTATGTGTCTGCTTTTATGTCAGTACCATGCTGTTTTGTTCACTACTGCTTTGGAATATAGCTTGGAATCACAAAGTGTTATGCCTCCATTTTGTTCTTCTTTCTCAGGATTGCTTTGTCTATTTGGAATATTATGCGGCTCCATATAAATTGGAGTTGTTTTTTCTATTTTTGTGAAAAATTCCATCAGAATTTTGATAGGCATTTCATTGAATCTGTAGATTGCTTTGGGTGGTATGGACATTTTAACAATATTAATTCTTCCAATCCATGAACCCAGGGTTTCTTTCTATTTATGTCCTCATCAATTTCTTTCATTGAAGTCTCATAGTTTTCAGTGTATAAATCTTTGGTTAAATTTATTTTTAAGTATAAAATACAACATTTAAATTAGAGAACACACTGAAATTTTTTAAAGATTTATTTTTTATTGATTAAGAAGAGGAGAGAGAGAGAGAGAGAGAGAGAGAGAGAGAGAGAGAGAGAGAGAGAGAGAGAGAGAGAGAGAGAGAGA
>PVKE010040500.1:0-14570 GCA_004027555.1 Craseonycteris thonglongyai
TGAGTATAGGTCACTCTCCAGACAGATCTTCTATCATTTCATATGCCCTCCATCTCCCGGGGGGTGAGGCCTGTTCATGTGGGGGCACCAGGAAATGGCCAGCTGCTCAGCTCAGTTTTAGGTTAAGTCTAGACTTAGCAGAGTCTCTGCTCTTACAATAGATGCACAGAACTCCACCAACACAGCAAGGGTGTATGCAGGTGTGTGCATACACATACGCATGTGGATGTTGTTGTTAAATTTAATAGTCACATAGTATTTGCTGCATAGCAGGCACTGGTCTGTACCCTTTACAGATAGAAGTTAATTTAATCCTTGTCATGAGGAAGTAACTATTATTTGCAGTGGAGGCAACTATAAACTTTTTGTGCCATTTACAGATGAAGCAAGTAACGGAGAATGTTAAATGACCTGCCAAAGGTCCTGCAGTGAGTCACTGGTGGGTTGGGATTTGAAAATAAGCTGGGTGGTTCCATACCCTATGCAGTAAGTTGAGTTACTTAGTTACTCACTGAGATGAAGAGGACCCATAGGTCCGTCAATCTCTAAGGAAGGAGAAAAAGATGAGAATATCAGTAATAAGGATTTGCGACACTGTGGGGAGTGTTTGAGAGAGGGGCAAGGGCCCAGAGATCAGCTCTGTTGTTAAACCAAGATAAGATTCCATAGGATGTCACATTTCAGATGTGCCTTGGGAATAGAAGGACAAGGGTGTCCTGCTAACAGCATGCGGAAGGCCTGGCCATGGGGAGGCCTGGTGCCTCCTACCAAACAGGTGGCTGCCCAGTTTGAGTGGGGCTTACTTAAGTCCTGTTCTGGAGAGTGTAGGGAGAGGAACCCTGAAGGGTCAAGTCGGACTGTTACCAATAGCGTCCAGGACATATGGGTTTTGTTCTTAATCTGAAATACAACAGAAAGTAGTTAAGGTGCTTGATCAGGGACATGATGTCAGATGCTTTGTTTCTATGGCAGCTGTGGAAGAAGGGACTGGAGCAGAGGATCCAGTAGGAATACATTCCATGAGTTGGAGAAGACCAGCAGAGGTGGGGTTGGGGGAGGAGGAGGCAGCACTGAGCTGCCCCGAGAAGCCTTAGGAAGGAGGGTGAAGGCACACGCTCCAGCCGCTGCAATCCACAGCTGAAGCCCATTATCCAAATGCAAGTCCAAGACGCTAGAGTCTTTTTAAAGCAAGTTTAATTAATGGCTCTGAAGCAGTTGCATGCCATTAGCTAAGTTCCTTGAGCATAATTGTCCCCAGCTGACCTGGCAGGCATCCGAATCCCTGTTGGGCTCCGTGGAGTTTTCTTCTTACTAGAGGAGAATTTACTGAAGTCTTGGCTGGGCCAAAGGCCTCCGGGGCTGCACCCACCACCGCTGGTCTTGAGGAGCTTTCTCCATCTATTTTCTTTACCCAACTGGTATCTCTTTGCCTCCCTCACTGTTGTCCCTATTTCCAATATGACTCACATCTTGAGTGTGTTGAAGGTGATAGAGGCAGGCAGCTCTCAGTTGCTGTCACAGATGTCATTGGACTAGGCTGGGTGGCAGGCACAAAGCAAATGAAGGTCACCAGCTGGAATGTGTGACCAGCCTTGAGGTTCTTGGCTCACGCTGGATGTGGTAGCTTCGGTTAGAGTTCATGGGGATTATTCTTTGTAATCTCTTTATATGGCACTGGGACTCGTTTTCTCTCATCTTTCTCAGGGAGACAGTGTGTCTCCTTACATCTGTGGAGGAAACAGTAATAAAGTAGCTCACATCCCATTCACTGAAAAGCTGTAGTTTTCAACCACTTACCCTACTCCAGTGGAAATACAAAACACATTTCCTATGAAGTACTACCACACAAACTCCGGGGAAGTTGGGTGGCATTTCTAAGTCCATCACACAATTTTCTTTCCTTTTTACTTGTGCCTAAGATCTTTGTCTGCATTTGTGTGTGTGTGTCTATGTCAGCACCCATGGGTGTAGAATGTGTGTACACTTTCAACCCCAAAGTGTCATTAAAAAAGCATGGAAAAGTGCTTGAGTGTGGGGATCCCTCCCAGGGGTGGGCTGGGCAAGCTGACTTTGGAGGGAAGGAAGGTACCCAACTTCTGCAAGTGGGAGGAGGCCAAATGCACCCAGCCAGGTGGCTAGGCATCGTACTTTCTCTCTGGTGGCTTTTGCCCAAACAAACCTGTTGAATTACCTAGATAATCAGGGACTCTGCCATCCCCACATCCACTTACAAGGGTTCTGTTTCCTCAGCCAACCATCTCCCCAAGAAGATTTTAAATGGACAGAAAAAAAGTCCAGCATTGTTAGACTCACATATTTAAAATCTGCCTGATTTGGAGGGAGGCTTTAGAAATACCATAGATCTTTGTCGTAAGGATCCATTCTTCTGAGGTCTAGTTCAGACGAGCTGGACGAAGGGTCTAGAGGTGCAGAGTGGCCTTCCTTCCTGGACTTGGTCATTCAGCCCTCTTCCACATGAGGAGCTATTCTTCTACAACCCATGAAACAGCAAGAGGAAAACTCCTCTGGCCTCATCTAGTAATCCTGAAAGCTGAGTGCCACCAAATATTCCTGGAGCGACAGAGAAAACCTGTGCAAGCACAGGGTGAGGCTATTGAGGCAGATGTGCATCAGGGATGACCAGCTATACTGAGAACCTTTTCAATGAAATGAGAAAGACTGTAGCTGCTTAGAGCTGGAGTGATGCAGCCAGGGATGTCTGTAGGCTGCAGAACGCTGGTCTCCGGGCAGTGAAGCTGATGCCTGGCAGATAAGGTCTCCAGCTTTCTGGGCTGGATTGCGCCCGTCAAGAAAGGACCTAGGGACTGCCTTCCTTCTCTTCAAGGTCAGAGATGGAGCTTGCTGCCAGCCTCGGCTAGGCTTCATGTAAGAGGAGAGGGCCTGAAGGCTTCCAGGTCAGTAAATATTTGATGAGTAAAAGGATGAATAAGTGAAAGAATTCTCAACCAGTTAAAGACATAGATGGTGTGTTAGAAGCAGGATGGCCCCTGATCCATGAAGTTTTCTCAAAATTTCTAAGCAGTTTATGATATTACACACACACACACACACACACACACACACACACACATATTGGGATGCACGAAGCTTAAGAGGGTGGGGGTATAGTAGGAAAAGCAAGGACATATTTGAAGGATCTTGAAAATTATCAACTAGTAAGTATAATCCATATTCTATTTGAAGGTTAACTATTCGAAGGAAGTTAAGGAAACAGAAAATATCACAGTAGGCAAAAATCCACCAATGTTTCGAGTGAGGAGACAGGGGTATGTGTATATGTAGAGCATTTGTCCTAGAAAATCAAAGACTTGTGACATTTGCATTCAGTTTCACTAATCTTGATGAACCGGATCATTTTTAGGTGAACCGGATCATTTTTAGGTGAGTCGGTGGCACAAAAATGTTAGTGCTTTGGGGAAAGCCAGTATGAGCAAAGGGCCCCATTTATCAAGAGCTGTAACCATTTGCAGGTGGTCACATCAGTCTTCCCAAACGTGGAGAAACATTTAAGACCCCTCATGTCTATTAGGACCATTGACTTGGGGTAGGCAGATCAAATCCAGCAGCACCCAAATGACAGTTCCTCCCACCTACAGGTGTCTAAAGGCTTAGTGTCTCATGGCTGTTTTCTGTTGTGTTGTTATTCTGTTTATTGTGTTCAGACAAGGAGGGGACAGGGAGCTCTCTCAATTGCTCCCAGAGTTCTTTCAGGGTGCATCAAGCAGTCTCTCAATTCTGAGTGGCTTTGACTTGCTCTCTGCATTTTGTGAAGGTTGATCTGGCCATTTCTTCAGTGGAGATGAGTAAATTTCCACAGACAGCATGTAACATCGCTAACTGAGAACATGTCCAGCAGGGGTGCTTCGAAGCCAAAGCCCTCAACAAGTGTTACTGAAAAATGAGGTGCAGTGACCTGCGGAGGGGAGAGACGTGCAGGGAAAATGACAGGATGCAGACTGGGGGGAAAGGGCTCAGGTTGTGTGACCAGGAAGGCCTGGGATGTGGGTGTGGAATGTGTCCAGGGCTAGTGCTGCCAGGGCCACTTCCCAAATCTCCTCTGTTAGGATGAAAATGGGTGTGTCTGTTAGGTGGGAATCTCCTGTCTTTCCTTTGCTATAAAATAGGGAATTCCCAAGCCATCCACCTCCCTGTGCCGTGAGCTAAGTGATCTTGGCAATGACAGTCTGAAATTCTAGGCAACCTCAGGGCAAGGAAAGGGAGAGAAGGGGTGGGATTTGTATGTTTTCTGGGGACTTTGAAAGTCATTCCTGGCACAGGCGTGCTTTGGTATGTTCACCAAATGGATGCTCAATAAATGCCAATTGCTATAATAAGGATAATGCCGTATGCATGTGCTGGTCTGTATACTTCTCATTTCATCTAGGCAAACCTAGAATGGACAGCATCCCTTGCTACTTCGGGACTGTGGACAAACTTGAAGATGCCCTCATCCTTTGTTTCCCCATCTGTAAAATGGAGATAATCATTGGACCTACCTCATGCCTTTATGATTTGTCCATCTCTGAAATGGACATTGAGATGATCAGTGACTTGAGTGTGTTCTTGGAAGATGGTAGGAAGCTTGGAGAGCAAACAAGAGAGGAACACATGGTGGGAAGAGATGACATTGTTTTTTTGTTTTTGTATTCTATTGAAATTTATTTTCTTGATGATGGTTTTGATATCAACCCATCTTTGAAGTCTGGGTGGTGCTGGCACCTCCGATCATCATCTTTCCTGAATGGCTTTAGGAATAGTTGAGCTCTGTTTCTTGTGCATCTTCTCACTAGTGGGATTAGTGCTAGGAGTGGGGCCAAGACGGGGCCTGGCCCTTCACCCCTGTGCTGTCATTGCCCCTTGGACAGACCTGATGGTAGGACAGTCTCGAGTTGGGTTGAATGAGTATTGATGCACATTTTGAAATCCGAAGGACGCTATTGCCTTGCGCTCTCTTCCATCCTAATAATAGCCTAGTCCTCTGACTTGATCTCTAGATTACCTTCCCCCTCATTCTCAGGGGCACTGCCAAGTTCTGACACTCATTCCTTTCTCCTGGTCTACCACCACTGCCCTCTGGTTAGTCTTCCTTGCCTCCAAACAACCACCACCTATATTACTTTAAAACACAGATTTGCTAATGTTATCACCCCATTTAAAAGAAAAAAGCAAACTTTTGATGGCTCCTTGTTTTCAACAGGACAGCCTCCAAGGCTTTTCACAGCTTGGCTTCCACTTATTTGTATAGTTCCATTTTTCATGTAAGTATCCTTAATGAAATCTAAAACTGCCTTCTTTTTGTTACATAACACAGTTTTATCATTTTTTTTTTCTGTACTTGTGATTCTGTCCCTCTATTCTTCCAGCTGATGGAAGCTTACCTATTTTTTAAAGTAGGAGCCAGCAAATTGTAGCCTGTGGACCAAATCTGGCTTGCAGCCTGTTGTAGTAAATAAAGTTTTATTGTAACATGGTTGTGGCCATGCATTTGCATATTGTTCATGGCAACTTTCAAGTGAAAACAGCGAAGTTTACTAGTGGTAACAGAGAGCATATGATTCACAAAGCTCAAAATAGTTACCACTTGATGTTTATGAGAAAAGTTTGTCCAAATATTGCCACGTCTGTGAAGACTTCTTGACTGCCCTACCGCCCCTCTCAGATCAGAATCAATGGCTCTCTCTTCTGTAATCCTACAAAGCTTCATATAAACCCCATTTAGACCAGTTCCATATTGAGCTTTTTAGAAGTCAGCAACAATGGACAACAATGCTCAGTGGCCTTCGAATTCTCAGTGTATTGCATACAGCAGCCAAGGCACACAGTGAGAATTCAACACACATTTGCTGAATCACATAAAAACCGTGTCCAGAATGTGCTTCCATAGTTTTGTATCAGGCATCTGTCTTAGGAGAAAAGAACGTCTCAAGCTTAACAGTCTCGCTTCTTGTTTGCTTGTGCCATCTTGAACAAAACATGTTTCAGAACAGCTGTTTTCTTTGACTGCTGGAGCAGTCTTGAATAGCTTGATCTAGAATTGATCACCGCTTCTTTTGAAGACAACACATTTCTTCCCGGCTTCTGCTGACAGGCACAGTGTTTGGACGCTGTAGTGGGTCTTGGGATACTCATGTATTCCCCTCCCATATGTCATTGGTTATTTGAGTCCGGGTGGGTAGAAGTGCATGTTGGGAAGGCATGGCTAACCCATGGTCTTACCACTCCTGGCGTGACCTCACCTGCCTTTTGGGTCCACGATGTATTTCTAACTCAAATAAGCTCTTTTCATTCATCTTTGATTCCACATTGATTTGAATTTATCCCAATGGCTTTGAAGGAGGGGCTTGCCCCTTCAATCGCTCAGGCTCAGGCCAGCTTTGGGGGCCTTCTGTTGCTGTGCTGATGTGCTGGCTGATACACTGGGAATTATGTCTAGGCAGGGTTAGCCCCCAGCTCAAATCGTGATAGCCCCCAGCTCTGCCAGCTTCCCCCACACCCTCCACATCTGCCCGAAATTGCTTCTGACAAGACTGTTTTTCCACAGTGAGTGGCAGCCAGTGGAAGTGGGCAGTGAGATTCTCTGCCTGTGCTTGAGACCCTCCTAGTTAATTCAGTTCCTGGTGGCAGAGAACTGGAGACACTATGGGCTCAAAGGAAGCACCTCAACACTGGATTCTGTTTAGACATGTGCTCCATCCAGCTTAGACAGATGGAAGAGCTGAATGTAAGGGAGTGTTACAATTTCCATCGGAAATAACAAAATTGTGTGTGTGTGTGTGTGTGTGTGTGTGTGTGTTTAAGGAATACCCTTTTGGTCGATCACTGCATGAATGATCTTTGTTGTTGTTGCTCCTGTTGTTAGATATTAACTCTCAATAACTTTTTGAGATTAGAGTGGGCTTCTCGTCCCCTGAATGGGCAGTGGCACTCACCCCTTCCCATACCAATCCAAGAACAGCCCTGCCTTCCTCCTAGTTTGGCAGCGCAGTAGTTTTGCTTGAGATCAAATCAGGGCAGCATCAAAACTGTCATTTTTTATTTACTGGGGCCCTTTGATCCCATTGGGGTTTATTTGTTTCAAGTGAAAAATATGAGCCCTATTGCATACATCTATCCTTGAGGGTCCTTTTTTTACTTCTTTCTGTTAGAGATCAAATCAGTGTTGTAAGTAGTGTGGTCATTAGTTATCACCACAGCCTACGCTTTGTTTCTGTTCTTACAATATCACCAGCCTTCTCTGTTGCATAACGATCCCTCGAAGTGAAGCCACAATGTGCCTTCGGTGGGCACTTGGGTGTTAATTTATTTCACAGTTTCCTTTGCAGATATAATCAGAGTCACCTATCACATTCCTGTTTCGTTCTTTTATTGTGTTCCTTTGCTATCGCCTTTGTGATCTTTTTCTGCAAAATGACAGGTAGTGTTTCTCTGCTTACTGTTTCAGTGACTTATATTCTCCATGACTTCTCTGTTGCCATTTAAAAAGTATAATATTTTATAGATGTAATCTTCATTATTTACAACTCGGGTTTTGTTATATAAAAAAATTTCCTAAATGACACCTTGGTTTAGGTACAGTTTTTTAAAGACAGGGAACAATATTCTCTGGAAAAAGTATTTTCCTCAAAATTGTAAATGAAGGAAAGATTATAATGCATTTTTCTTGATTTCTTAGTACATTGAAATATATGAACATTAGTTTTATGTAAGTGATCAAACTGTGGTATTTAATAACATGTTGTTAGCAGAAAAAGAGCTATCCCTGTTGATTTATTTGGGTATTTACTGGATAACTTATAGTGCTTTACATATTAGAATTGGTTTGTCAACAATTAACATTCTAGGTTTTTTATATAACCCATACTTCAGGTAATAGAGGATTATTAAACTGCAAGCAGTGTGTTAGAAATCTGCCGACTGGTAATAAAATTCGTATATATAACAGCAGCTGAGAAATACTGCTTTATATTTATGCATAGATTGTAAGATAGATGATGGCTGACAGACCAGAGGGTCTTGAAATGCAGATCTACCAGCAGGTGACGCTGCTTTCCTATAAATGAAACCCTCTACCTGGACATAGTCTACTACCCCCGCTGCCCTCTTTCTGCCTTTTCAATTCTTTTTTTTTTTCTATGAGATAAATGTCTAAAACTGTGTGTTTTTTTAATGATACATATACCTCCACAAAGGCAGTACCTCTCAATTGCTAAGATTCTTTAAGTCCAACTTGCTTTTATGCTCATTTAGAACAAGTCCTAGTGAAATAAATATTACTATGCGTTTAGAAAGTAACTAACTACACAATACCACATTTCACCCTGAAAAGTGGGTTACCTCCACCATTCTATTATTGTTATGTAGCAAGTCCCCATTTTTTAATCTAAAATTTATTTATACAAGTTAATTCTTTAGCCTTGGTTCCACAGCAGGACAATAAGGAACATTTTTATAAAGGTGGCTTGTTATTGGATTAATGTGCTATATAAAAATAACTTTAATATGATGCTGTTTCATCAAGGACTACTTTAGAATCCACATAACCAAAGAATGTTGCTTTTTCTCTCTGGGCCAGAATTAATTTCTGACCAGCAAGATCAGATGATGTTGTTGTTGTTGTTTTAAATAAGGTTGCCCACACAAAGGTTAATCAGCTCATCAATTTGGGCATCAATGGGGCAAAATAAAAAAAACAAGTAAAACAGTTTCTTGATTTCTTTTTCACATAGCCTGTTTTTCATTCTTTTTATTTTATTTTTTTTTAAGACACAGCTATGTCTTTTCACTTCCTTTTTTTTTTTTTAAGCCTATACCATTCCTTTTATAGAGGACATTTGGTTGTAAACATGAACCCATATAAGAAACAATAGATTTACTGAGGCAATGGAAGGGGATAATTAAAATATATCCCCTCTTATTTATTTTCTTTATTAAGCAGTACCTATCAGATCATTAAAAACTTTGAATTAAAGTGTATTACTCTTTTTGTAATTAAAAAATTTAAACCATTCATTTTGACAATAGAGTAGGAATTTTCTGTGTTGAATTTTTAAACCTTTTTTAGGCATACTGGTCTAGGAGGTGCAGGTCGAGGATCCAAATAATATAATGTGCATTCTATTTTATTCACTTATGCTTTTGACAGAGAACATGCTGAATTGTTATTGATTAGATGAAACCAAGGAGTTGGTGGGGGGAGGTGGGAGGGGACACCGGATATATGGTGATGGAGGGGGAGCTGATTCTGGGTGGTGAGCACATAATGCGATGCATAGGAGATGTGATGTGGACTTGCACATCCAGAAACTATCTAATTGTTACCAATCAATGTCACCCCAATATATGTAACAATAAAAACAAAACAAAACAAAACAAAATAAAACCAAGGAGTGGAGGATTGCAGAGAACATTTCCTTCTTAGTGAGTTCACTCAAAAGCCCTGGTTTTATTGAAAATGGTTTTCAAAATATTGATTGCAATCAGATTTCTTGTTCAGGTCAAAACCTGATGACTTTCCTTCCAGTTCTCTGTAAGGGACTGGATCAACTTGAGTAGTTGAAGACAGGAAATAACCATCCCAGAGTAAAGGCTGGATTTACCTGGCTAGCCTTGTGAATTTGGCAGGACCCCTTTCCAGGCCTTAAATAACTTTATGTTCCTGTCAAATACACTCTCCAGAATAAAATGAGACCTCCAGTGACAATGGACCATTGCCAGGGGCCTCTTCATTTTCAGTTTCTTGCATGTATGTGTGTGTCTCACTTTGGACCCTTATAACTTTTAAATGGCCAGAAAGAAAGTAGGCTGAGTTAGGCTTTTGTTTTCTGATAGATTTTGCCAAGATAAAAACCATCCACTGCCCTCTTTGAATTTATTTGAGTATATAAATCAGGAGAAAAATAACTTCCAGAGGACTCAGATTACTAACTAATATTATCAACTCTGTCCTTTGGAATTTAAAACCTTACACTATCTGCCCTTTACACCCCATCTATACTCTTACATAATCTTCCCAGTCCAGTCAAATTGGTTTACTTATAGTTCTCTAGCTTAGTATCTCCACACCTCTTTGCTTTTGTTCCAGCTGTTCCCTCTACCTACCCTTCCCACCCTTTGCTGCCGCCCACTCACTGGGAGTTTGAATGCTCCCAGTGTGTCAGGCCCTGTGTTTGATTCTAGGGGTACACAGGTGAATAAGGTTGACATCTGTATCCATCTAATTCATGTTTCAAGCCTTACATTCTTTCCCTGACAAGTCCAGATCTAGCATTTACAGTCTAAGGCAGGATTGCCCAATCTTTTGGTTTCTCTGGGCCACATTGTATGAAGAATTGTCTTGGGCCACACATAAAATACTCTAACATTAATGATAGCCGATGAGCTAAAAAAAAGTCACAAAAAAATCTCAATATTTTAAGAAAGTTTATGAATTTGTGTTGGGCTACATTCAAAGCAGTCCTGGGCCACATGTGGCCAGCAGGCCCATGGGTTGGACAAGCTTGGTCTTAGGCATTTCGTTTATTCCTCACCTGACATTATCATGTAACACCTTTGGTACTATCACTTCAATAATTTGTGAATTAGTGTATATACCAGGGGTGCCAAAAAGAAAAAAAATGCATTCCCGTTTTAAGAGATGTTATCTATGTATTATTACTTTTTGAAGTTGAATTAAATTATAGTAGCAATGTGTAGTACGAGGTCTGACAATTAAGTTTGTGAACTTGCCACCATGCACTTAACATTGGCAGCACTGTACAAACAACTCGGTAAGGTTTCATAACCCTGGTATATCAGTGTCTCACAGCTGTGTTTATGTCGACATGTGGCAGTGTCTTGCTGAGTGGCATTCATTATTGTTGTTGAGTGTTTTGGTGTGCCGTCGCGAGAATGTCGGAGCTTAGATTAGAGCAACGAACAAACATGACATTTCTTGTTAAACTTGGCAAGAGTGGAAGTTAAAGCAGGGACATATTAAGTTGGTGGGGATAATGCCATATACCATGAAGAACATAACAGTGTGCAAATAGACTGAATGTTTTTCTGAGGGGAGAGAAAGTGTTGCTGATGAAGAAAGGTCAGGGTGGCCAGTTTAATAAGTAGAACTGATGAAAACATTGCAAAATTTTGTTGAATTGTGTGTCAGAATTGTTGGTTGACTGTGAGAAGAGTATCAGACCAGGTAAACGTTGATAGAGAAACAGGAAAATCTTAACTGAAAATCTTGGCATGAGAAAGGTGTGTGCAAAATGGTTCCAAAGGAGCTCACTGATGAACAAAGCAAAGGAGAGTGAAAGTTTGCCAAGACCTTTTGGAGAGGCAAGACGATATTTTGGGCCATGTTATCACTGGTGATGAAACATGGATGTACCAATATGACCCCCCAAAGCATCCAAGTACACAATGGAAGTCAGCCAATTCTCCACAACCAAAAACGTTCTGTCAGTTCAAATCAAGGGTCAAAACAATATTGCTAACCTTTTTGGGTATCAGATGGATTGTTCATTATGAGTTTGTATCAAACTAGACAGTCAGCTAAGTTGACTATTTGGAATTGCTGAGAAGGCTGCATGAAAAGTTAGATGAAAATGATTTGAACTTTTCACCAACAATTCATGGCTCTTGCATCATGACAGTGCACCAGCTCACATAGCACTGTCTGTGAGTGAGTTTTTAGCTCATAAAGAAATAACTATTGGAGCACCCTCCCTACTGACCCAATCTGGCCCCCAATGACTGTTTTCTTTACCGAAAGATAAAAAAATATTGAAAGGAAGACATTTTTTTTTAATAGGTGGAGCACAGAGAACTTTTTTATATATTTTTATTTATTTATTTTTATTTTTGACAGAGACAGAGAGAGAACTGAACTGGGCGAGCTCCCAGCCCAGCACATGGTTCCACACGGGCCAGGGCCGGGATTCGATCCCCGGTCCCCAGCGCTGCAAAGTGAGCGCTTAACCCACTGAGCCATCCCGGCTTCCCCAGGAAGACATTTTTTGATGGCATTCAGGACATCAAGGGAAATACAGTAACAGCCCTGATGGCCATTCTAGAGAAAGAGTTCCAAAATTGCTTTGAAGGATGGACTAGGCTCTGGAGTCACTGCATAGCTTCCCAAGGGGAGTACTTCGAAGGTGACTATAATGATACTCAGTAATGAGATATGTAGCACTTTTTCTGGGATGAGTTTGTGAACTTCATTGTCAGACCTTGTATGACATTCACTGAAAAAATGGCATTAATCAAATGAATGCTAGCAACACCATGCAACAAGCAGAACAAAGAAAATGGTGGAAGTACTGTTGTTTGAGGAGAGCAAGACCGTTTTGAAGTGGTATTTGAAATTCGAGAACATTGTGGCAGTACAATGACAATAGAGGCGTGAGTATGCAACAAAACCTCCAACACGCCTAACAATTACATGCATTCATGATAAGTTTGAGATGCATGATAGATGGAAATGACATGCAAAGTGATGACACAAGTGGACAGACACTTTGGTCAATGCTCTTCAAGCAGTAGTTTGCTGTAATCAGAAGTATCTGGATGCTGATGGTAACCACTTTGAGCACCTCTTGTAATTGCAGAAGTCAAACATGACCTGTATTCATCTATTGTTATTGGCATATATTGAATATTACTATTTTAATACAGTTTTGTCCTTTCTTAAAATGTGTATATGTTTTTTGGCACCCTCTGTGTGTCTAGAAATTATTAATATAATGTATTTTCCCATGTATAAGATGCCCCCCATGTGTAAGACCACCCCTACTTTTCTAACCCAACATTAAGAAATCAATACACAGGTTATTCCTGTATATAAGATGACCCCCAATTTTTGGTCTAACAATTTTAGACAAAAGTATCATCTATGCACAGAAAAATACTGTATATATACTTTCTGGAAAGTACCCACTTGTATATATATTTAATGCAGTTGTCTCATTTCTCCAGCCAGACTTGTGGTTCTTTCTTAAAAATCTTTGAAAAGATTTTTGTAAAAAAGTAAAAGCAACATTCAGCTCTAGCCCCCCACCCACCTCAGGATATCTGTGAATCGGTTAGAGATGGGCCCCGAGCATTGATGTTCTGTAAAGTTCTCCAGTTCATTGTACTGAAAGACAGGTTTGAGAACCTCTGAGCTGGACCATACTATCCTTGGACCAGAAAGCTGGCTTATCCTATTCTGTAGTGCATTTGGGGGGTTGAATCTGGTAGGAAGTGTTGGATAAATTACATAGTCATGTATATTATTGTTTGAGAGGAAGAGAGAGAGAGAAAGAAAAGGGGGAGAGCCCAGAGCAGTCTCCATAGTTGTACATCATTAGTTATGACATAGTTTCATTCCACACAGGTGGGTATGGGGCCACATTGGGCAATAACTGAACTAGGAGCCTTCTGCATGGGAGACAAGAACCTTCGCCATCATCCCAGCAGTTAACAGTTGTGCTACAGTTCAGCATATGCGTTTGCATGGGTTGGGATCAGGATTTGATACCTGGACCTCACGGTTGCAAGGCAAGAACTCAACTGCTGAGCTATTCCATTCAGTGTCTCTTACATGTGCACTCTTTATTTATTTATTTATTTATTTATTTATTTATTTATTTATTTATTTTTATTTTTTTATTCTTAAATTTATTGGGGTGATATTGATTGGTAACAATTAGATAGTTTCTGGATGTACAAGTCCTCATCACATCACCCATGCATCGCATTATGTGCTCACCAGCCAGAATCAGCTCCCCTTCCATCACCATATATCCAGTGTCCACTCCCACCTCCTCCCACAACTCTCCATTCCCCCTCCTCCCCCCCTTCCCAGGTAACTACCAGACTATTGAGTGTGTCCATAATGCTGGTGCCCCACTCCCACTTCCCCTCGCACTCTCCCTCCCCCCTCCTCCCCTTCCCTCAGGCAATCATCCAGCTATTGAGTGTGTCTATGGGTCTCTGTCTTTGTTACTTTCAGTTTTATATTCCACCTATAAGTGAGGTCATATGTTTCCTGATTCTTTCAATCTGACTTATTTCGCTTCATAAGATGGTCTCTAGGTCCATCCATGTTGCCACAAATTACTGTATTTTATTATTTCTTATCCCCAAGTAGTATTCCATTGTGTAAATGTACCACATCTTCTGTATCCAGTCATCTATCGAAGGGCATTTTGGTTGTTTCCATGTTCTGGCCACTGTGAACAGTGCTGCGATGAACATGCGGGTACAAACATCTTTAAAGATTAAGGTTTTCCGGTTTTTTGGGTAGATGCCCAGTAGAGGGATGGCTGGGTCATAATGGTAATTCCCTTCCTAATATTTTGAGGAATCACCAACTGCCTTCCACAGTGGCTGTACCAGTTTACATTCCCACCAGCAGTGTATGAGGGTTCCTTTTTGTCCACAGCCTCTCCAGCACTTGTTATCCCTTGTCTTGTTGATTATAGCCATTCTAACAGGTGTAAGATGGTATCTCATTGTGGTTTTTATTTGCATCTCCCTAATTGCTGGTGAAGGTGAGCATTTTTAATATATCTGTTGGCCATATGTAT